>JAJOOR010026526.1:0-19831 GCA_036250505.1 Solanum acaule
ATGATGGACAGCTAAATGATTGTATATATTAATGTAATTATATAGTGATATAAATTAGCATGATCATATACATTTGTTGTAGAATCAAAGGAATAAATATTGTGATAGAATAACTGATTTGGAGGGATAGCAAGGCAGATTTAGAGGGATTGAATAGCAGATTTGTAGAGATAGAATAGCTGATCTTTAGGGATAGGAATGACGGATCTTTAGGGATGTGTAATCTTTATTTTCTCTATATAATGGAAAGACTCTCACTTTGAGAGGTATTAAGCAGAAAATTGACACCTACAGGTTTTGAACTCATAGATTCAAGTGAGTTAACAGTACATTTTGGTGAGATTGGGTAACTTCACCAGGGATGTAGGAAGAACACCAGCAAGATCTTGTCCTTTGAGTAATCTGTAACATTATAAGAAAAACTATCAAAAGTCAAAACTATAAAACAGATATTTGGGTGTGTTCTGAGGAAAATATTGTCTGAAAAATGTTCATTCATTTCTTTATGTTCCGTTGGTCAATTTTTTAAAAAACATTGGAAAACAAGTTCCTTGAAAATGAGACTTTCATCGTGGAAATAGGGAAAACAAACAAGTTTCACAAATGGCATTCTACATGTACTCCTCATCTTCACCCCACCTCCACACTCCAATCCTGTCTCTCATAATCTTTGTTTAGATTATATACAACTGCTTTTAAGATAATATTTTTACTTAGTTAGCCAACACAAGAAAATAACTAAAAACAAAATCTTTATTTTCCTAGAAAACATTTCCCAACAGACCAAATACACCCTAAATAACAATGCATTTTGTATAAGCAAAAAAATCCTAACCAACTATTTGAGGACTTCCTTAGTAATTTTCCCACAGGGTGCAAATAGTTGAATGAAAATTCTATCTCAAGAATGTGATACTAATGCCTACTATTGTATTGGAAGTTGGCTCTTTGATTCTGTGAAGCCCAGTAAATAGATTTATAATGTTTAGATAAATAAAAAAGTGTTTTTAAGTATTTATTTTTATATGAAAATAACAAAAATAAGTCAAATGTCTTAAGTTGAAAATCCTATATGACTTTTGATTTATAATAAGTCAAAAGCTATCAGACCATCCCAGCATGCTTTGAGGCAGTGTTCGTTTGGAAGTACCGTTTGGGAATTTGAAAAAAAAAATCATGTTATAATAAAAAATTTGCGTGAAACATATCCGAAGTTGAAAGATACATAAAGGAAATAAAAATACATTTGGTCCAAAAAAATATAATCAATCAAATCCAAAATTGAGTCATGCAACAACAGCACGAGGAGACTCTCTTCTTTAAGTCTCAACTTCTTTAAAAGTTAGAAAAAGTGCTATATATATATGTATATATAAAAGCACAATTTAACTTTATTTAAACTTCATTATACTCTATTGCCTCATTCACAAACTTTAACTGAAAAAAACAAGAGAAATTGGAGGCAAATCAAATTATAAAGATATAAAAAGAGGCAGAGGAAGAAGACTTACATGCTTTGTACATGACAGGAACCATTAGGGGTATTGCAATTGCAGGTTACATTGCTCACATACACTGACAAATCATCCGTTCCTGGTGTACTCCAGCTCGTGCTCTCATCACAAGGATTCACATCAAAATCCCAATCAGTTTTCCCTAACTGCTTCCCTATTTCTCTCAGAGCATTCTCTGCAAAATCGTAAAATTAGATGGATATTTACATAATCACACTACAGTTTTACAACAAAAGATTCAAACTCTATTTTATATGCTTATGAGAGACAGATATTACTTTCTTCTTCAGGTAGAAGGCCGCGACCATTTTGTGCTTCGCAAACAATTAGGAGTAAGCTGAAGGTGAGGAGCAAAAATGAAGAAGTGCAGTAATAAGAGGATGACATCATCTTCTCTAACATGCAAAAAAAAAAAGTTGAAGTGAATATACATATATACATAATGAAGATTTATCGAATATATAGATCTAGGAATGAATGAGATACATATATTATACATATAATATAATACGATACGATATTATTAGAGAGTTTCTGAGAATAATGTGTGTGTGTGAGACATGTTGAAAAGGACATCAAATAATAGTACTGCACAAGTTTGTTTTGCTCCACGCTGTGATTTCTCCTGCCGTTGGATCAGTGGCAGTTTTCTTTTTTCAACAAAAAATAGACATTGTTATCCGGATTCGAACCCTCGCCCCTCGCTGGAAGGCGTCACTAATCCTTGTATTCTCCTCCAGAACCAACGCAGCAATGAGGCTTTTTGTATAATGGGTGCTAACGATTTATTTTATATCAATTATCCAGTATTTTTTATATATATATAAAGTTTTCGTCGGGGTGAATGGTTGCTCTAACACCCAAACCTCTTTATGTGGGTCCGCCCCTGCGTTGGATCATCCAATCAAAGATTATGAATCAATACTTCAGTAAGCAGGGAGTAGCCTATCTAGATGTGGCCGGGTTAAATGGTTGGAACCTTGATCGCGAATTCAAAGAATTTAAATTTTAAATTCACCTTTGTAATGCGTCTTATTTTTTTTAATTCTGTGATTATCATTTATAAACTCATTTTTACTGATTGTTTCTTTTAGTTTTCATGTTTTTTTAATCTAGGTTATGAAAAGGTAGATTTCGCGATTTAAAAAGAAAAGCTTTGTGTGGTATCTACGTAGTGCAAAATGATATGTGGTGATGATATGTCATTGCCGACATTGTAAATTTAACTTTCTGATCATTTGTATTTTTGGAACTGCTAACACATATATAGTTTAGTATATAACTTTATTATTACAAAATTTAATCATGTGTCTTGAGTATTACAAATAGGTAGTTTAGTGACTTTATTTTTCTACTAAAAATGAAATACTAACTTTAATGTTACTGAAAGTTAATTGGGTAATAACCTGTGAAAATTACCCTATTTTTTGTCGCAAAGTGAAGCCAGATAAACTTGTAATTGAAAAACAAATCACATTTGGTTATAGTGTACTTGTGACTCTAGAAAAGTGAGTACACCAAAATATGTTGTGAGTTCAATGAACTAGAATGTCAGACAATAGTTACTTTATGTCAGAAAAACTATGTATTTACAAAAAAAAAAAAAAGTTAGAAGAAAATTTAAATAAAATTGACTAGTATTATCACTTAAGATGTGAACCCTATTAGCTTAAGATCATAAAATAGACATCAGTTGACTGGAGGCTTGACTTACTATATCCTAGGCCCCAACTAATAATATCATTGGAAAATCAATAGACCTTGTCCTTGAAACTTATCATTTTAAATAGACAATAATAATAATCGTGCATAGAAATATCAATATGGGTTGGCCTATCCCATCCGGGTTAATTCATACAAGCTTTGAAATTTGATGGGTCAGGCTGGGCTAGCCTATTTTTTGTGTGGGTCAGAAAATAGTCGGCCCAGTCCACAAATACGTGGACTACGGGATTTGCCGAGCCAGCCCTTTTTTTTATTAAAAGTATATTTTTTATAATTTTTTAAATCAAATTATAATCTTAAAATATTATCATAAATATTGACAAAGCAATATTACACGGTGTTAGTGTTACTACTTGATTATCAAATACACAAATAAAATTATCTTTATAATATCTATTAAGTTTGATTTCAAGTAAAAGCATAAATAGCTAAATAGAAATATTAACTTAATTGTTTTCCAATGATCATAATAAAACACAAAAATTATGACAATATTCCATAGTTATGGCCTATGTAGTGATTCCCTAGAAATTTTAGGGAATTTTTTTATGTAGTACATATTTTATAAACGTAATTTGTATCTAAATTGTAATATTTCAAACTTTAAACAGATTTTGAGTTTAGACTCTTGTTATTTTTAATACTCTATTTTATTTTATTTTATAATTAATTTTTATTTGACCCACAAGCTGGCCCTATCCATATTTTTCATGCCCCACAAATCGGCAGGCTTATTCAAGCCAAGCTAAAAAGCTCATTTCTTAAATGGGCTCCAAAAATCGTAGCCCAACCCTATCAAATCACGGGTTAGGCCAGGCCGGCCCAACGGGCCTAGCTCATATTGACGGCTCTAGTCGTGCAAAATAATAAAAGAGTACTCCCTTAAAAAAAAAATTACTTCCTTCATTACGCTCGTATTTTTAGTTTGAGTACATTCCTTTAGGGCTTTAGGGCTGTGTATCGGTCGGTTCGGTTTGGTTTTGAAGTTTATCAGTTTGATTTATTGGTTATCGGTTTGTAGATATGTTAAACTGTTATAGAACCATTAAGATATTGACTTATCGATTAATAGTTTATTGATTTTTTATCGTTATCGATTTAACCGTTAAGATTTCACAAAAAAAAAAAAACATTGCAAAACACTTTAAAACAAGGTGACAAACCAAATGAACCATGCACATGAGTTCACATGTTACATCTTTCTCAAAAACAAACACTTTTACATTGTAGAATAACCAAGAGTTTGGGACAACTAGCAATGAAAGTAGGAAACCAATCTCTAAGTCAAGGACTTTATATACAAAATGGTATAAATATAATTGTTTAATTTACTATCAGGTTATCGGTTAACCCGTTAGGAAAAAACCTATAACTATTAAGAACCGATAACCCGATAACAAAAAATATCAAAACCGTTATCAAAATCGCTAAACCAATAACCCACTACGAATAAACCAATAATTTTTTTTCAATTCGGATTATCGGTTTCGGTTCGATTTTGAACAGCCTTACATTCCTTTAAAAAAACTAGTCACTCCTAATAAGAAAAATGTGTTTTTATTAGTTCCCCATTAATTAAATATCTTAATTTTTTTTAGCTATTTAATAATTATTTGATTAGAGAAAACTCCACTTATTTGTCTTTACCTCACTCATAAAAGATAAAATTTTCATTTTTATATCTCATAGGTGGCTAAATTTAGAGAGTTAAAAGTGAATACATGTACATCACACGCCAAATGACCTATTGGAATTGAATTTGACATGCTAATTTGCAGAATAAGATAAGTAGACTATTGCCTCATTCAAATACCTTATTTAGAGTTGACAAAATTAGCTCTAAAATCATAATAACATGGTTTTTCCTAATTCCAAATCTCTTTCCTTTTATTCAAGTGTAGCAATATTTCTATGTTGAACTTGTATTCCTTGATCCATGCGTTTAACCCATAAACTCAACTCCTCAAGGAATTATTATAGATATATACATTGATAAGAGAAAAATAACTAAATATTTTTTCAAGATAATTATCCAAAATAATAAAGGAGACAAGTGACAAAGATATTTGTTATCCTTTTGCTAGCCGTCTACTTTGAAATATATAATTTTGATAGAAACAAATTAGTCAACAGTGTGTATATAGTACCTTAGCATTGAAAAGTCCAGTGGATTTTGGATCCAATGGGACATAATAACATGTGTAGACATTGGAATAATTTTTTTTCTTTCAAGTGGACGTACAAGAAGACCAAAATTGAACATGACATAATTAAATGTGATGACCTCGTTCAATTTAAGGAAAATTACGTAAGTACACAATTAATTTTATCCTATTTTTTATGATTTGAAAAAATTACAAAATCGCTATTCTTTCATATTCTCGGATACATTATTTTTACGCGATGTATCAGTTGGACACATCACTTTACGTGATGTATCTGGACATACACGATGTATTCAAAATCGAGACATGATGTATCGGGACGTTTTGAGATGTATCTGGAATCCACCAAATTTAAGGCATTTTTATAAAAAAAATTAAAAATAGAGATATGATGTAATTAGCTCTCAACCGTTAACACTACGTGGTTTGGTAAAATTTCTAATTTAATTTTCTTTTCTACACTTTGCTTCCATAAATTATGCCATGAGGCTGCTCTTATTTCCACGATAGAATTAATAGAATTCCTCAATTCTTAATGAAAGTATTTGAATTCGATCCTGGTAAAATTACATTTTACTGTATCTCCATTTTTTCATACCTACCATTTTTACAAATGTCAGTTAAATTTCATATTTTCTCTTTGGGTTATATTTAGTACCAAAAGAAAGGCAGCTAGAGAATATTTTTACATCAATCTAACATAAGAAACTTACATTTGACTTGAAAAGCAAAATAAAATAATAAATAAAATGAAAAAATCTTATATACTAACAAGTCTTTAATTGGGAATCTATCAATATTTTTTTATTTTTTTTTTAAAGAAAGGTCCTAGCATTGGAACTTGGAAGTCTAGTCGAATTTGGATCCACTGGGTTATTATATAATACGTGAACATTAATTGGAATAATCTATTGTATTTTGAAGTGGACAAGAAAAATAAAATTATTGCTAAAACAAGGTTAAAATAGAAAACAAGTGTAATTTTTCTTTTCAATTTATTTTCTTTCCCCCCTTTCCCAGGGGCATTTGGTAGAGTGTATTAACAAAAATAATGTTTGCATTAACTTTGTGTATTAGTAGTACCTTGTTTGGTACTTTTTTCATGCTATGTATAACTAATGCAAGCATTAGTTATATACTCTATTGTGTATTGGGAAGTGTATTACTAATACCATGAATTTCTAGGTATTAGTAATGCAAAGTGATTTAATGCATGTATTAGCATTTTAAAGACACAAGTACCCTTCAAAAGCACTTTTACATCTTTTTCACAATAATTGTGATATTTTTGTACAATACATGTTATTTTTAATACACCAAACCAAACAATGCATAAGAAATAATCTATGTAATGCAAGCATAACTAGTACAAGCAATACTAATGCAAGTGTTGTCTTATCCTACCTAAAATGCACGGAACCAAAAATAGCCACCTCCTTTGTATTTATCATTCTTACCAATCATGGGAATGTGTGTTGCATGTATTTATCATCATTTGTATTTATCATCACATATTTCGTACAATCAACAAATTTTAAAAGTTCAGAAATAGATATTGTGCAATATAAAAAAAAATTGTAAAGAAATAAGAGATTCTTAACAAACAAATATAGTGAATCATCGAATTTATCACATATAATTATAGTTATATTTTATCCCAGGGCTATGATTTATGATGCCACCAAAATTGAGAGAGAGAAAAAAACAAACACAAATACAATTGAATATGATAATACTACAAGAAAAGTGTGAATTATATGTGGATTTTCCTAGGGATTAGTATGAAAATCTGCAGGAAACTTATTTTCCTGCAAATTTTAATACTAATTCCCAGGAAAATCCTCATGCCCGGTGAAAAAATGAAATAAAAAAAGAGACCCTAACCGAGAGAGGATCCACGGCAGCTACAGGAAACCAGAGCCAACGCTTACCACTTCTTAAAACTTGTGAACGAGTGTCGATCGCTCCTTTGCCTGGGCAAGATTTGACGACTCCTGCCCACATGAGAAACCAGTACGAATATAACCTACATGTCCAATTTGTAATTCACCCTTTTCTTGTAGTACTACATAGGTGAAGAAGGAATCAAATAAAATAAGAGACTTTGAAATCAACAATCAAACCCTATAATTTATAGTTTGCAAGACCAACTTTTTTCTTCATTCAATATGAGGAAATGAAATGATAAAAAGTTTTCAAATTTAATTTGTAGAAATGAAGAGTCTTGAAACCATGATATTTCATTTTTCATCTTTCTTATTTTATTGCATTTAAAGTTGATTCAATTTTTGACTTAACACCTTTTCACTTTACTATTTAGTATAATATATGTGATATTACTTCATATTTAATTAATTAGATATTTAATTTAATGTAGATTAAAATGATAATTTAACTTTATACTTGAAAATTTTCACTTTTAATAATATTAATTTCTAGGCACATTCATTATATGTGTGTCCCATGCAAATAATACCTACATTATATTTAAAATATAGTGAAAATAACACCTTTGTTAGCTTCAAACACCTCTAAAAGCATAGACTTGATACAAATAGAAAAAATGTGAATTCAAAAGCACAAAGTAAAGCAATTTAAGAGAACTAATACTCATATTTACCTGCCAATCAACAAAATATAAAGGAATAATTTTGAAGCTCAACATTTTCTTTTTATAATTCTCATGATGTCTTTTAAAAAAAGTGGTGAATACAATGTCCGTGAATTATTTTATGAACACATGAACCAGATTCATGAGTTAACACATACGAAAAATCAAGAAACTCAGCTAATTCTTAAAAGTTGGCTTGTAAATATAAAAATATGCCTTAAAAAAATAGTGGAACTATACGCAATGCTTCCCCAACTCATTATTTTAAAATAGTTTTGTCATTTTTTATGATTTTTAAAGAGAAAATAGTCAAATGCCCCCTAACCTATTAGTCAATTCTCAACTACACACTTATACTTCACGGGGGTCCTATTACCCCCTTGAACTTTTTATTTTGGATATTTTGTGACGCTTAAACGTTGAACTGTCCAAGAAGGTGAATACACCTCTTGTAGGCGCGTAAGAGTTCAACAAAAAGACATAGAAAGACTAAAATTGAACTAAATAATCCATGTGGCAGTATCTCATTGGAGATTATATAAGTAATTTTTAAAAAAAATTCTTTCCCTTTTCTTATATCACAAAATTGTTATACTCATTTCATGATTTCTTCAAGTTTTTCTCAAAGTCCTTCAATGGTGGTCTTCTAAATTCCGTCTCTAGGAGCTCCAAATCAGTTTATAGCTACTGATTTATGCTTAGTTAATCATACATCAACCGTTTTTAGCAACAACAATCACCTGACTCATAAGAAACTTTCATATATGAAGCTCAAAAATGGAGTTCAAGTTTTTTCTTAAACCCATCATAATTTCAGCAAAAAAAAAAAAGAGAAAGAATTCAAACCACAATGAACCAATAATGGTGAATTCGAAATTTCACTTTCTGATTTCATTCTTACCAAATTTATTTTTCACTCCACATTTGTGAATACTTATTTGTGGAATTTTGTTTTTGGGTTGGATTACAAATTGAAAGTTTATGTAGACTAGCTATGGAGTTGTTGTTCTTCTTTAATTTGGTGTAGAGATTTTTTCATCATTTTCTCTTATATTCTTTAAAGAAATCATTAGTATTTTGAAAAAACAATCTCTAATTGAAAGTATTTTTTGTAAATTTCAATTTCTAGGTTTGATAAAAATGAAAACTTTACATAATTTTACAGGGGATTATTAAATTATTATTTTGATTAGGCTTATAATTTACAGGGGGAAAAAATGAATGTACAGTGATTCATTGTGTGTGCTACACAACTTTGACATAAAATTGGTTATGCCTTTTTAGGGAGGTAATTATTCTGTATTTAAATAGTTCAGGGGGGTAATAGGACCACCCCGGTATAGAATAAGTGTGTAGTTGAGAATTGATTAATAGGTTGAGGTTTTTTCTTTTTTTGGCTATTTTTTCATTTTTAAATAATGTGTATGCTTTTAGGCTAATCTAGGAAGGCCTAAGGAGTGTCACGGAACACGACTTCATCGAAAATTTTTGCTAAATATACACATATATATAATGAAAAGATAGAAAAAGATAAGATATATATATAAAAGTTAAAATATTTATTTTATTTTACCTTTTGGAAAAGATATAAAAGTCTACGTGAATTGTTAAAAGGTGATGCCGCTTGCAAAAAGTCCTACGTAAGCCATTGATTCAAAAATCATCTTAATTTTTTTTTTGTTTCACTCAAATATTTTGTTAAATTAGTATTAGTTAGTTAGTAGATTATGTTTTCGAATTAATTAGTTTATAATTATTTTATTTCGTTAAGATTAAGAAATTTGTTAATCAATCTTATTTAAATCTTAACCGAATTTAGTAAATTTGGTTACGTTCTTAATAGAATTGACCATAATTGAAATTGATATGGCTATGTCCTAATTTGAAATCTAATCTATTTTATTATAAATATAACTATTTAATTATGGGCAAACAACACAAATATCACTAGTTGTTGACACCCAATTTTGATCCTCTCCGATAGTAATTAATTTCTGAGCCTCTTAACTTTCAAACGAATTAGAATAATTAGCTTTATAAAATTCAAATATTATTTCGAGGTTACTTTAAGTAATTTTAGTCGATTTTTATAGTATTTTATAATTATATATGTAATTAGTGCTTCTTAAATATTCAAAAAAAAAAAATCATCTAAAAAATATTTTATTTTAATTAAATCTTCAATTGAATTAATTGGGTTTAAAGTATATTCGTAATTTGGAGCTATTTAGTTTATTAGCATAATTATTTTGGAAGCTTGTTTTATTAATTTACTATAACTTAGGTTGTGATTATAATTTTAAATTATTTAGTTTATAATTAAGTTAGCTATTTTATTTCGTTAAGATTGAGAAGCTCATAAATTAATTATGTTCATTCATCTTATTTTGATTTTAGTCGGATTCACATATTAGTTCGATTTGACTATAATTGACACTTCAATTTTATTTACAATTGTAGCCTTTTCCTCACCTTATTTTCAACCCAATTTATAAGACCAAGAATTTGGGGCCCACCTTTCAGCAGCCCAATGCTAGTCAATCAGTGACCCAAGTCCTTTTTTCCAATTCCAACCTCTCCAACCCAGCCCAAACCCACTCCTAAACGACCCAAATCAGTTCCAGCGAGAGAAACCTAGAGCATTCTCAGCTTTCCAACGCTAACACAGCGTCTTCACGCTAGCAGCAGTCCAACGCAGTCCAGCAGGCGAACAGCAGTGCTGTTCCAGTCCTGAGCTTCTGCAAGAATCGTCCTTGCAGCTGCGGGATCATGCCACGTCGAGCAGCAAGGACAAGGGAGTCGATCCCAGCCACCCATCTCCCCTTTCCTCTTCCGGAATGGGGAGAAATCTCAGAAAAAGTTTGTCTCCCTTTAATGGTGAAATGAATTTCGAAGTGGGTCCATTTCTTAGGCGATTTTCATCTGTTTCCCCCCAATTTCGAATCCCTTTTTTTTTCCTTTAAAGGCTGCCCTCTTCTTCATTGTTAAGGGAGATTTTTGGAGTTGGAAATTCGAACTAAGGCAGAGAGAATAGTTCAAACAATTAGTCACAAATACATAGGAAAAATACATCCAAAAAAGGCTATTGCTGTTCCGTTGGGATTGTGCGGTGGAACTCGTCGTCACTCCCCGGCTCGTTCTTGCCCAGGTCGCTGCCCCGTGAAAGGTAAACCTCGCTTCAGCTCAACCTTTCTATTTCTGCAGTGTGTTGGCTTTTTCTTTAATGGAAATCTACTCTCTTATCGTTTTCGACTTGATGTCAACTACGGGCTAGTGAAGGAATTTGTTCAGTGATTTGAATGTTGTTGTCCTGCTCATTCCTCTTCTCTGTCTCGAGTTTCCCCTCTCCTTGTTAGTATATGTTTATGTCACTTTGTTTCTGAAGCATAGATTATAAGTCGTGATAGTTGTTTACTCCCTGTTAGTCGTCATGTCTAGTTACTTGCGATGAGTTCGATTTGGTCGAAAATGAGTAGGATGGGTTAACGAACTAATTATTTCAAACTGTTTAAACGCTCACCCGAACGCCACCCGCTCAACCCTCTTTTCTTCTTTTAACGTTGTTTTCATTGGGTTTGGTTACATGTCTTTTATTTCATTTTTTTTTACCGTGAAGCATGCTAAAAATGATGTTAATGTATATATTTAAGTTACTTTCGAGAATGATACTTGGGCTGTTTGGTTCTCCCTCCTCTTGATTGTTTTGGAGTTTGTTTTTCGAGAAAATGCATAAGTACCCTCCAGCCTATGTCCGAAATCCCAGAGACATACCTAACCTTTACTAAGGTCCTATTACCCCGAACTTAATTTATCTATAATATTCTACCCCTTTTCGGCCTACGTGGCACTATCCTTAAAAAAAATGTCAACATGCGCTAGGCTCACAAGATAGTGCCATGTAGGCCAAAAAGGGGTAGAATATTACATATAAAATAAGATCGAGGGTAATAAGACCTTAGTAAAAGTTAGGTGTGTCTCTGGAATTTCGGGTATAGGTTGGGGCTACTTATGCATTTTCCCTTGTTTTTCTTACTGCTTGGGGGGAAATATGCTCACCCCTCTTTAGTTTAATAATTTATATTTGAATAAGTTTACTGCTTGCAAGTCGGAATCGGTACAGAGCTTGATTTTCTTGTCTTATCCTCATGCCTTAGTCTTGTTAAAATCTAAATCGTTTTAGTTATTTATTTGAAGCATGAGTTTATTTGGCTTTGACTATTGTGTGCATAGCATGTTGATTTTTTTATTTTTTTTGTGCAAGGTTAATTCTAATAGTTTAATCACATGTCGTATGATTTTGGCGTTGGTCCATTGTATTGATTGTTTATCCCTCTGTTTCAATTCTTGAATGAAATTAGCATCGGTTCAATATTCATTTGCTCACTAATTAGTATCTAATTTACCGAATGCTAGTGCTAATTCCGTGGGAATGCGGTTCTTGGTATGTAATCAGCTTTTAAAAATATAAATTTTCTTTGTCTTAACTAATTTAAATAGATTGAATGATAATTCTACTTGGTTTATTCCCTAGGCAGCTTGATAAGCTAGTTGGTCATCTCCTGCATTCGATAAGTCAACCAAGTCTCGTTTGTTTTGCGCATCTAGTTTAGTCCGTGTTATTTATTTCATTTGGTTACGTTACTATTGTTCTCTTCATATTGTTAGAAAGGAAAATTACTTAACTAAGCTAGCATGCCTAATATTATTAATCTAAGGATATTGAATTTGGCTCCTTTCATTATCGGTTTCTGAAAAGGATATTAAATTCCCTTTTACTTGTTGCCCCATCACTGTCCTTTGGCCCCACATAAAGATATATATTAAGTCTTCATGAGTTTTCCCTTTACATTAGTGTTTAAATGTTATGCTATTTATGATTGACTGGTCTATGTTGTTTTGTGTATTTACTCGCTCTTTATCTTATCACCTCATTTCATCCTCAAAAATGCTAATCCCGTAAGTTTGTTTGTCATTTTGCATGTGAAATCTGCCTGAGTTCGTCACGAACTCCTATCTTCCCTCTTGAATTTTGGAAGAGCCGCAAAGGCTCAAAAACTCCCTTTATCGAGTCAGCCGGCCACTAAAATTAAAGAACAGGTCTCGAAGGTAGGAGAATGCGAAAGCGGAGGATAATTGAAAAGATTGGGTCAAAGGCCCACTCTTTATATAAAAAGGATTGTATTTTGTTTTGTTTTATTGGGCCTAAACCCATTTAGTCATTATGTTTATTATATTATTAGAATTTAAGACAGGTGGCAAGAATTGAGCCTTTTGACCCAAAATGAAATTAGGCCCAAGTGTTGGTTCAGGCGGACAGAAAAACCAAACTTGGGCCCAAGTCTCTTTCTCCCTTCGCTTGTATTGTGTTTATTTATTTACTAATATCTGCTACTTAATCTTAGGGTTTTAAAAATTCAAATCTCTGAAAGACACCCATTTTGAATTAACTACTTAATTAAATTATCTTTTACTTGACTTTAAATAAGTAAACAAATAAGTTTACAAAATATTTCACTTAAATAATATCTTGATATTTCCCCTTTCTCGGTTCTAATTATAAAAATTGTTTAAATCAAATTAAGTCAAATTTTTAGCCAAATGATTAATTGCTGGATAACCACATTAGTGGGTGTTCTAGATGCTTTAAAACCCTTCCTAGAACACTAATAAGAACCCCGAATCCCTTTTAAGTTTTCATTAGATTTTTGTTTGTCTTTTGAAAACTACAGTTTTTTCTTAATTTTACTTTTAAAATTAAGTGGCAACTCTTAAAACCAATCCAATTATTATTTTTAAATAAAACACTAGTTTATGAGCTAATTACAATATTACCAATTCTACTATAACTCGCATTTGGATACATATACATGTATCTTGGGCACAAGTTAATCAAGTACATATAATTAAGTGTATCTAAATAAGAAATGTAATTGAAAGACATAAATTAAGAAGGTAATCACGCGTATAACAACTTTGGAATATCTGCAACTCCTAAAAAATAGATTTTTGTGTATCTGATTTGTTCATTTTGTGTATCTAAATTATTCTTTTATGTATCTGATGTGTCTTTTATATATCTAATATATACATAATAATTAGATGTATCTAATATATTTATTTTCTGTTTTTGAAATATTCTTCTATGAATTTGATATAGTTTTTTTTGTGTGTATCTGATTTGTACTCAACGATTAGATGTATTCGATTTGTTTATTTTCTGTATGTGACCGATTTTTCTATGTATCTAATATCAACCAAAAAATATCTTCTTTTAGAGGTGATGAAACAACTCCCTTTGGCTTCTTCAATGCTGCAACCACCTTAGTCTTCTCCAGTATGGGGGCTGCTTATGATATAACAAAGAGTAGGGTTAGGGTGACGTCAATGGGTGCGATAAATCTAGTGTTGGAGATGAAGTCAATTATGTTATCTTGAAACCCAACAAATTATGTATCGGTTGACATGTCTGGAGTTTTGGATATTTATAGATTAATTATAATTGAGATGATTTTTTTTCCAGATTAATGCTTGTAGCTCGATGAAATTAGTGAAGATATCTATTACATACGCGGAAAAGCAAACATATACTAGTTAATTAGTTAATATAGCTATAGTTTGAATTAATTACGGCTCGCAGCTTAATTTTAGATTTAATTACGTCACTTGTCATCTTTTATACATATACAAATACAAATTATACACAAATATATACAATTATATGACATATATACAAATACAATTAGCCTCTCTCTACTCTCTGACCTTTCTCGCTCGCCTCTCTCCTCTCTCTCCAATCTCGCTCGCCTCTCTTATCCCTCTCCCAATCTCTTTCGCCAGATATACAAATACATATGTATATCAGTTATATATATATAATTATCTGTCAGATATACATATACAGTTCACCTCTCTCCTCCCTCTCCCAATCTCGATCGCCTCTCTCCTCCCCTCCCAATCTCGCTCGCCACATATACAAATACATATGTATATTAGTTACATATATACAATTATTTGACAGTATACATATACAATTCGACAAATATACATATAGCATTCTCTGCCCTATAACTTATAGCTATGAATCGTAATTAGAAAACTGTAGTTATGAAGCGTAATTAAGCTATTTTTGAGTGGCTATATGCGAAAGTTCCCCAAGCAAATATGAGGGTGAATAAAATAGAACAAAGGTAGTAATAAGACCCAAAAGACATTTTCATTGGAAGGCCCAAAAGCCCACTATTATATGCATTCAGATCGGTCCATAATAAGACCCTACAAACGAATGCCACGTGTCAATAAAGACCGCCACGTCATTCATTTTAAAATTATTTTTATATACAAATAAATAATAATCATATATTTTTGTTTTCATCCCAAATAACCGTTATACATACAACTCTATTCTCTTCTTCACTACCGAATATTCATTCTCACACACATGCTCTTCTCAAGGTGATGAAGATGAAGATGGGCCTTTCTTTCTTCTGCAGAACCTTCAAAAGAAATCAAGTTTTTTGTGTGTCTGTATGCAACAGACAATGGCGAAGATCACGCTGGCGAGAATAAAATTGCTGAGAAACCAGAGGGAGGTGGTTGTGAGGCAAATGAGGAGAGACATACATTGGTATGCTTCTTGAATTTCATCCGGATGCCATTGCTCATAATCAGGTACTTTTTCCTCTGACTTAGTTGATTGATTGATTAATTGAACCTCAAAATCAACTCGTAGGAATGGGGAATTTGGTTTATTAGTTTATGGATCATTTAGCTTGGTTTACCACCCTAATTGGAAAATCTGTTGTGAAGATCTATCTTAATCTTTTAACTATTGTTCCTTGTTCCCCAGCCTGAAAATTTGTGTATTTAACCTCTGACTTAGGGAGTGCAGTTTTTGTAGGGAATCAAGTTAGATGATTTGGACATGTGAAGAGTAGCTACAAGTATGCATCATTTAGAGGGTGTTAGAGGTTAATAATAGCAACGATAAAGAGAGATTAAAAAGAATTTAGGAGAAGTGATTAGATGTAACCTTAGATAAGAAGATATGAAGGCCAAGAAGTATAATAGACAGTAGATATTCAAGCATTGTTCCATATAAAAGGCAATTTTATTCTTCAACGTGTTTGTTACATCATCTGCTTTGTATGATTATTTTTATGTCATAATAATATCTTGCAACCCTGCTTTGCAGACCTGTCTAAAACAATCCATGTGTAGAGGTTTGCGTTTCCCAGATCTTATTTGTGAGATTACATATGTTGTTGTTGTAACATAATCAAGGCAAATGATAACGTCAGTCTTCACTGGGACAAGTGACTACATAAGGGATGAAGTGCCACAGTCAAACCTTAATTTCTAACATAGCTAAGCAGAGAATTGTGCATATTACAATGCAATATTAGACACCAACAACTACCAATAGTTATTCTCATGATCAATGCAAAACATGAGATTGTTCTTTTTCATTTTCCCTTTATTTTGTGATTCTTCAACCTAAATCAACCTAGACATACATCTGTAGGACATATTTAGATACTATGGTTTGGCTAGCTTTTCAGGTACCTTGCATTTTGAGTCGATCTTTTTCTTTTACAGAGAATGCTGTCAGTCAATATTGGAAAGGATTGGGTTGACTTGTGTCAACACATCTAGTTCTGTCTATCCATCCATTTATGCCAATGTTCGACGAATCTCTGATATTTGTTAAATAAGGAATTATCCAACAAAACCTGAAATACAGTCTATAACAACAATTTTGAGCTAATTACAACTTATCCCTAATGGTTTTCCCTAATGACAAGGTTGAGATACTTAATCCCAATTCATGGGAATTGTAGAGTCTTGTGTAGGTATTTTAGTTTTTTTTTTTATGTGGTGGGGCTGCATTTTTCCACGTTTGTGGCTTTAGAAACTGTAAAAGAGAATGGCACTAAGTTTTTTACGTGGCTTGGGCTTTCCTTTGCTGTTGATGTGGCAATTTTTTTTCCCTCAGAAGTTGGAGCTTGATTTTTGGGATCGTTTTTGGTTCTTTGTTTGTTGTTTTTGTCTTGTTCCTGCTGCTCTAATGGTCCTACAGAATCAATGGAGTTGCTTTTTGTTTTTGGTCATTTATGAGCAAATTAAATGTACTGATGTTGAATGTTTATTTTTTTTTCTTTTGGGTAAACTATAGTTTGCCATCCTGCATTTTCATTTAGTTCAGGAGTGATCATATCAGGGGATGGCTCTGTTTGGTTAGGATTTTTGATGTAGAAGGTATATTGTTTGGCTTATTTGGGAATGAATGTACTAAGTGATCAAGTCTTCCACATAGAGTGCATAGAGGTGTGGAAGGTTCAAATTGAACTTTTTGTAAATGGATACCTATAAGAATATCTCTTGGAAGAGTTTTGGACAGTGGTGCTAGGATACAGAGTCTTGCGTATCGTCCTCTAGTGGTATTCATAGTCAATGAATCTATTTTTAGTATTGTTCCTATTTGGTTGCCTATTCGTTGGAGGATGTTAAGGTCATAAATTTCTGTTGGGAGTTACGGTAGTCTTATCCAAACTGTCAAGAAATTTATTTGAGCCATCGAGGGATTGAATTGTGGTTCCCATTTCCTAATGGAGATAAATTGCGAGCCGAGGAACAATGGTCTTGATGAAGTATTTTTTTCATAGTTTTCTAGTTTTGTTAGCTTTATGATATAGAAGTCTTCACTAAGGTCAATAAGGTTTATTTTTTCGGATAGAAGTAGATATAGCCGATTCTTTTCCCAATCAGTTTAACAATTAGAGAGTATTACCAGGGGGAGTATAGTCTATGTTTGTCGTTTGATGATATAGGAATGAAGTTTGGATGGTTTTGGGGGTTTTCTTGCTCGTCTTGGAAGTTGATATTGTCTACGCCTTGTGTAACATAGTTTATTCGTTTTCATTTATGGATGCCTTAAGAGTTTCCAGAAAACTTACTTTACGAATAGCTGCAGACGTACTTTCTTCTTCCTTTTGTTTCTTCGTGCTCTAACGTATCTCGAGGAACTTTTGGCATCACTACCTCATGGACAAGTTTACTGAGTATCCACCACAATCCCAAAATCCATTTCTTGATCACTCATTTCTTGTATAATTTTTTATATTGCAACTATTGTTCCTCGACGATTTATTGAATAATTTATATGTAACCTCAAAATCAACTCGTATATCATGCCTGGTGGTTACTTTCAACAACACATTGATGCAATTTCTCACTGTCACAGCAATACCATCGAGATCTGAAGGTTTGCAATTGCTGATTGGAAAATCTGTTGTGAAGACTATCTATCTTAATCTTTAACTATTGTTCCTCGTTCCCCTGCTTGAAAATTTGCTTCTTGATTTCTAAGGGAACTTAAAAGTTTCTGACTTTGGGCATTTATTCAAATCTCTAACAAGGGAGTCAGGGCTGACTATACCACTTGTGGGACTCCAAATTTTGTTGCACATGAAAGGTGTGATGCATATGTAATTTGAATTATTCAGTTACTTCTTAATTCTTATGAGTGCATTCTTCTTGTTTTGCACATGCAACCTGTCATTCTTCATTTGATTGGCCTGCTATCCCCCCCAAAACCTTTTTATTATTTATACTTTAGATTGTGAGCTAAGAGACAAATATATACTTTTACGTTTGTAGTCCTGGTTTAGTAATTAGTTGTTATATTATTTTCCCATTCTGATGTCCACATTAATAGCACCATCTGATTTGTTATGTCTGCAAAGCTTGAATCAGAAAGAGGCAGGGGGGGTGGTTGTCTTCATTTTAATTCATTGATCCCAAAACCTAGTATGATCATGATTAGTCATCAGAACTGAAAACATGATTTTTTTGAGTTTGATTGCTCAACATGGATTGAAAATCCTTTTAAATTTCCCGAAGCATGTAAGCATGTCTTCTGCTTGTTTCTTGATTTTATAACTGTTTCTTTTCTCATCTCTTTTTTCTTGATTAATTTCTGAAACGACTCACAGATCATCAAGATTGATGGGATAAAACAAGACCTACATTGTTAAGATTTGAATTACTCTTTTGCCCAACTCAATTTTTCGTCTTTTCTTCTTTTTGTTATGAATCTGTCGTGATCATCAACAATAACGGCCTCGAGCGGAAAGGCAGGACGGGACATGGTGCCTCGAGGCACGATGCCTTAGGGTGGGATGGGGAAATTTTGAGGCTCTGTGCCTCGGGGGGGAGCTTCGAGGCACGGCCAGTGCAAGGGGTGAGCCTCAAGGAACGCACAAAGCTTTCCTCGGGTCATGGGGGGTCGAGGCACGCACGGGGCATCTTCGGGTCAGGCGTTCTCATGGAGTAGGGGATTCCTTGGGTCAGGCGTCCTCGGGTCAGGCATCCTCGGGTCAGGCATCCTCAGGTCAAGCGTCCTCGGGTCAGGCGTCCTTGGGTCAGGCGTCCTCGGGTAAGGCATCCTCGGGTCAGGCATCCTTGGGTCGGGCGTTCTCGAGGTACAATAGGCCTCCTCGGGTTAGGCATCCTCAAGTCAGGCAACATCGGGTCAGGCGTTCTCCGGTCAGGCGTTCTCAAATAGTAGGCCTCCTTGGGTCAGGGGTGAAATGACCCAAAAAGTTCTTAAAAATGTGCTTCGGAAATTACCGGAAACTTGTTTAGCTATATCTAAAAAAAATCCGTTTCGTTTTTCAAAAACCCGACTTCATATTCTTGTTTAGGGGGTCAAATTGAGTGGGAAATGGGTCTAACCCAAATTTTAGAGCAACCGTATCAAAATCTGAAATTTCCAAGTGAAGCCTTTTTCGAGGGTCTACTTTGGAGGGTCATATCTC
>JAJOOR010026527.1:0-18626 GCA_036250505.1 Solanum acaule
ATGAATGTATGCATGAAGTAGGTTGCTTAATGTGATACTTGGCTTTGAATAGGGTTATGGGATTCTATTCTTTGCATTGCACTAGTATTGCTTGGGTTGTCTACATGTTGGGATGATATTATGTTGGTTTGTACTATGATGCTTATTTTGTGTGCATATAGGATTTACTTGGTAAAAAGCATGTTTTGACTAAATGTCCTTTTATGCATGTTTCAATGGTTTTTATGCATAGTACCATACTTAGTACGTGTGTTGTACTAACCCATATTTTCTCCCTTTTTCCCCAAACATTTAGGTTCGGGCCGTTGAGGATTCAAGCTTACTTCTCAAGACACTTGGAGTTGCTTCCCCAAGTTGGTTAGTCCTCAAGTCTGAAGACAAGACCCTATGATCTAGCTTCTATATTTAGTTTTTTGCTTATGTTGAAAGGCATTGTTGTACTTTCCTATTTCTAGACTTCTTATTGATGTAAGGGCTAAGTCCCATTTTCGATACTTCTATGTCTAGATGGTACATTGTGACGAAATTAGATTCTATTTCTCATATATGAAGTGAAGTTGAACTTCCAAAGTAGTCTTGAATTTTCTGTGATTTTATTCTATGATACATGCTATGATGAATGCTAAGGGCTTGTATAAGACCTCTTCGAGGTCGAATACGCTGGTAACGACTAGGGGGGTGCTCTCGGATCGTTACAACCAATTCCTCCCAGGAAGTGATTGATTCACGTGGCAACTCAGCCAGCCATTTGCACGCCTATCCCATCAACGAGAAAGGGAATAACCTTAATCAGATCGATTCCTGAGAGATGTTTTTGGATGAATCGGTCTTCACACATCCACGAAGTTTCGAAGATACTCGTGAGGATCCTCGTGAGCCAACCCTTTGAAAAGTCCCTTTAGTTGCAAGAGTTGCAACATAGTGTTTGTTATGTGGAACACTACATTTCCCTCGGTTGGAGGTAAACTGATGGCTCCAATACCTCCCATGAGATGGGGGCCATTAATGTTGGGTTCTTGGACATCGTTGAGATTGGCGATGTCATCTTGGTTGCCTACCTGGCTACCGTTGCTGCCATTCACACTCATGCTTCCTGAAATATTTACATAAGCAAACAAAACAAAACTAAAAATTAAGTAAGTAGAACAACAAATTTTTTATTTAACTACAAAATCTCAAACAACAGCACACCCCGGCAGCGGCACCATTTTTACTTCACGTATCAGGACACTACTTTGGTTCAAGTGCCAACGATAGCGTGTAGTGATATAACCCAACCAAGGGTTGGGATCGTTCCCACAGGGAGTAGTTCCAAGAATTAATAGAAAAATAAAATTTAGTTTTAATCAGTCATAGCTATAAACATTATCGAATACAAACATACTAAATTTAAGGGGTGACACAAGCGTCAATTATCAATGGGGGTTTGTATTAATAAACAACTAAAAATAAGTAAAATTATAAGGAAACGAGATATGGAGATGGGATTCTTGGGTTGTGATAGCAATACATGATAAACTAGACTATCAAGTACATGCTTTTGATGGTAGATTGTTGAACATTTGTGACTAGGCTAGACTATAGTGGGGGTAAATTCTCTCTCGAGCAACTTACCCCGAATCAACTCGGTTTCTCTCGAACACCGAGTTGTCGCATTAAGCACAACCTCCTCCTTAGCCCATTCACTCTGTCGAGCTGAATGTGTGGGAAAAGGACTAGGATTTACTCTCTCGAGCTAAACCCATGTCGACCCAATACCACTGGCTATCAATTTAGTAGTCATAGTTTTATGACCTCTCTCTTGAGCAAGCCAAAAACACTAAGATGAAATCGTATTTGCAACTACAATCCCATTAAGTTCATACACAACTACTAAACGAAATCACATTTAAACAACAAATAAATCATCAGCAAGCAAGACCCAACAGATAATCTAACCCATATTCACAAAATCACACCCCAAGAATTGGGGTTTAACTACACATGTAAAAGACGTAAAAATCAATACCAATATCAGTGTCCATCAACTGGGTATGAAGAATTAAGTCTTAAAACACGTCAAGAGTGAATAATCTTAGAGAGCCACGTCCAATTTCTTGGAGTTAAAACCATTTGAATATTTAAGTTCTTAGAACAAAGTCTCCAAAAACCCTCTAAAACTTGGAACTGAAAATATTCTAAGTCTGAATAATAATTGTGTATGACTTGATACTAAGTTAACAATTTAAACAAGTATTTATAGTGTTTGAAAATTTGTGCTGCAGCAGATCACTCGGCGCAGTTAGGCGGGATCACCGATACACGTGGTGATTTGCGTTTTGGTCGATTTCATTGCCTTTTTGGTTTAACCCTCAGCATCTTCGCGCTTTGAGTCGTTGGGCAATATATTACTGCTTCGCGAAACTACTCGGTGACATGCCAACTGCTCCATTTCATCGCCAACTTGATCTTTCTCTTCAGGGATCAGCACTCTGGAACAAAAGCCGATATCCAAGCCGATCGGCGACTTGCTAACTGGGCTCGGTGATCTTCAGGCCTTCATTTCTTCGTTCTTTTCAGCCGCCTTGTTCCTTCTTGCCAAGTAGTGTCCATGCTTTGCCTCAAACTCCAAATACCTGAAGCTTAAGGGTTTTCATCAAATAGTGAGACAAAATATGCATTTGAGGACACTAATTCTATCAAAATATAGCCCTAAATGAGTCCAATTTGTGGACTCATCATCAGCCCCAACTTAAACTTTTGCTTGTCCTCAAGTAAAACTCAAGTTTAGTAGTTCAAAAAGGATGTCTGAAACAGTGCTACACAAGACTCGATCATGAATGTACACAACAAGACTCAATTTACTCATGCAAGGATCAATTGTGTACCCAAAGATTCAAGTTGTGACACACTGTTACTACCGATTCTCAAGATCGCAATACTTGCTTCAAATGCAAGTTCAAGCTCAACAAAAGTATTTGAATGCCCTCACACAAAGGATGATTCCATTTTCACACACAAAGGTTTAATCATTTAAAGCTTCGGAATCTAATGCAACGCTCACCCTCAAAAAGATGAATACAATGCATGCTTTCACCCATTGGTTTGCCCGTATTTTCGAATCAACATTTGTTTCAGCTCACTCAAGATCAAAAAGGTTTTTACAAGGCTTGTTATGGGGCTGGGTGCAAAGGTATGGTCATTTAGGATCAGTGACTTTCATCCTCATGAAATGTGATGCTCACAACACTTCCTTTCCTCTTCCTTCATCATTTTCTTTAGTGCTCATAAGTCATCCTATTATTCACTTCCCATGGATTGTTGGGGAACCCCATTTCTTTTGTACTTTATTCCACATCATTTCTTTTTCATTCTTATCTTCCCTTTTTCTCCTTTTTTTTTGTATGGAAGGGTTCCATTTTTCTCAACACCATGGGTTAAAGGAGACTTTCTTTGTACTTCTTGACTTTCCCTTTTCTTTTCACCACATCCCCAACTTAGGCTTTTGGCCTAAGTTGGCTATTCAATCAACCACAATTCACGAGGATTAAGGGTAATGGGTCAAGAAAGGTCATGTTGTCATCAAGTTTCTTCCAAAGAAAGGTAAGGTTCAAGGGATGTTCAAGAGAGGTTCACACACTCATAAGGTATGCCACAAAAAAGGTATATGTCAAATTGGCTCACACACTTAGAAGTTGCCTAAGATCATATCAAGAGATAGCCTTACTTAGTTGACCGGACCAACGAGGCAAATTCTAGGTGTTATCATGCAAGGTTCACAGTAAGCTCAGCACACAAGGCATCGACATTAAAGTCAAACAAGACTCCACACTTTCGCTAGTGTGCAACGTTCATCGCAAGAGAATCAATTTGATACATGGCTAATCACAATGAGATGCAAAGAGTTCACATATTGTCTACGCAACTTCATTTGGTCTCATCGTAGCCGTACATTCATGTTCGTTCAATTATGAAAACTAATTAAGTCATCGGTATTGATCAAAATCGAGACTTAAATTTGCTAAAGAACAACCACTATCAAGTACATTCAAGAGGTGGCGAAAATTTAAAATTTTTTGCAAGGCTTAAAATCATTTGCATTTAAAATAAAAGGAGCCACAAGCTCAAACATCCACAGGAAGCAGTATACAACACAAAAATATGATTCACAATGCAACAAGAATATAACACACAAAGGTGGGCCACACCTCACCATAATTAAAAATGTTTGTCCTCAAATGCAAATAATAAAATCCAAACGTGAAAGAAGGTAAGACAGAGAGGGAGGTAAAGAGGGAATCTTGATTAAGTAGTCACTCCATTTGTCTGGGCATCAGTGCCCGATGCATCAATCTAGACTTAGGCTTCAGTGCCCGGAGTCACCTCAGGGGGAACAGTAGTGCCAGATTCACCAAGGTTTGTTGAGTGTGAGTCTGCCAGAAAGACATGCACTGCTCTGCAAAGTCCCCTGGCCCATGAAGGAATATTAGGGTCCAGGGTAATGGTTTTCTTGGCAGAAGTGGGCTTCTTGCCCTTGCCTGTCCCAGTAGTTGTGGGCAATTTCGAAGCTTTTCCTTTTGATGTAACTGCATCCTCCCTTATCGCAATCCATTTGGAATTCTCTTGAGCAGGCGTTATTCTTTCAGCAACTTTAGATTTAGTCATGTCTGCAAAATCTCGAAGAGAAGTTAGAGAAACTTAAACAAAAGCACATCAGAACAATTTCAAATAGACTCGCCAAACTAGTGGGTGACTCGCCAATAGGGGAATCACTAAGTAGATAGGAATTCTCGAGGATGTGATCGATTATAGGCTAATTTTGCTATATGGGTAATTGTAATTTACTAACAATTGTTGAATCTCTGTGGGTAGGTTAGACCATAGATGCAATAGCTTTCTCTTAAATAACTATTAGGATTCAAGCGAGTTCTCTTGCACCTCGACAAGCATAACACTATAAGAAGTCCAATACCTTAAATTATCTACTCTCTCAAGCCAGATAAGAAGGATTGAGTTAAGATTCACTCTCTCAAGTTGAAACCACAACAACCCAATCACTACATTCATCAATTGAAAACCTTAGTTCTAAAACCTCTTTCTCAAGCAAGCCCAAAACACTAAGTTAGAATTGCATTTGCAACTACAATTCATATATTAATACACAACTATCAATTGAACCCACTTCATATCATCATTTAAATCAGTAAACAACAATACCCATAAGCTAATTAAAGCAAATAATCAGATGATCACACCCCAAGAATTGGGGTTATAGCCACACATCATAAAAAGGAAGAAACGATGACCAATTATGTTATCCGTGAACTAGGTAATGGTTCCCAAATTTGTACAATGCTTTAAATCAACCTAATTCAAAAACCCAATTGAAAATTCCTCAAAACCAAGTAAAATAAAGTCTCCAAAGAAAGCTCTCAATTCTACCATAGAAAGTTACTCAGGAAATAACTGGATACAAAAATCGATCCTTTTTCTGCTGTTTTAAATTCAATTTATAGTTGCCCAAATTTTGGCCTTCAGGACTACTAGGCGAAGTAAGTTGAGCGTCGCTGACCTAGTCTGCGATGCGCCAATGGTCCCCTTTCATCGCCGGTTTGCCTTGGCTCTTTGAACCAGGGTTCTGTGACTATAAGCAATCAGGATCGAGGTCGCCGATCCATTTGGTGGTCCGGCACTGTCCATGTCCATCGCCAAGTTGGTTCTTCCCCATGGCTAGCACGCTGGAACTTTTGGCGAGCTGAAGAGCCACTCGGCGGTTTGCCAGTGGTCTTGGCGATCAACATAATTGCCTTTCTTCAACTTCTTCAACTTTTTCGCTCTTTTTTTCCCGATAATGTCCTTACCTTGATCCTTAGCCTTCATTGCTGCAAATCAACACTTTAACATCAGTTTACATCATAAATTAGGCATTGAGGACAATAAAACTATGAGAATATTGATCATTTGAGGATCGTGTTGCAAATTCTTAAGGACCAACAACTTTTTTCAAAGTTTAGCAAATGTGAATTTTGGTTAAGGTCTATAGCTTTTCTCAGCCATATTGCTTCGAGTAAGGGTATTGAGGTAGATCCTAGGAAGGTGAATGCGGTCAAGAGTTAGCCTAAACCTCTAACTCCCTCAGATATTAGAAGTTTCTTGGGTTTGGCTGGTTACTATAGAAGGTTTGTTGAAGGTTTCTCTTCAATTGCCTCTCCTTTGACGACTTTGACTCAAAAGAAGGCTAAGTTCATATGGTTCGAAGTTTGTATGAAGAGGTTTCAGGAGTTGAAATACAGACTTACTTCTTCTCTGGTGTTGATCTTACCAGAAGGGATGTATTGTTTTGTGGTTTCTTATGATGCCTAGATTATTGGGCTAGGGTGTGTGCTTATGCAAAATGGGAAAGTTATTGCCTATGCCTCAAGGCAACTTAAAATCCATGAGAAGAGTTATCCTTCTCATGACCTTGAGTTAGCGGCAGTTGTTTTTGCTCTAAAGATTTGGAGACACTATTTGTATGGAGTACATGTAGATGTGTTTACCGACCATAAGAGTTTGCGATATGTGTTTAATAAAAAAGATTTCAATCTTCGCCAAAGAAGGTGGCTTGAGTTATTGAATGATTATGACATGAGTGTCCTTTATCACCCCAGTAAAGCTAATGTGGTAGCGGGTGCTCTTAGTCGACTATCTATGGGTAGTGTTGCTCATATTGAAGAAGAGAAGAAAAAGTTGGTTCAAGATGTTCATAGATTGGCTCGATTAGGTGTTCAACTAGTGGACTCCACCAAGGATGGTATTATGGTTCACAATGGTTTCGAATCGTTTTTTGTGGCGGATGTGAAAGCCAAGCAAGGTCTTGATCCAATTTTGGTAGAATTGAAAGAGATGGTACTTAAGAAATCGGTTGAGGCTTTCTCCTAAGGGAGAGTTGGTGTGCTTAGATATCAAGGCCGATTGTGTGTTCCGAATGTTGATGACTCTTGGGAGAAGATCTTAAAAGAAGCCCATAGTTCACAGTATTCCATTCACCCGGGAGGCACCAATATGTACCGTGATTTACGGGAGGTCTATTGGTGGAATGGGATAAAGATGGATATTGCGGGATTTGTGGCTAAATGTACAAATTTCCAACAAGTGAAGGTTGAACATCAGAAACCGGGAGGTTTGTCCCAAGATATTAGCATTCCTACTTTGAAGTGGACTTTATTATTGGTTTGCCTCGCACCCGGCGACAACATGACTCTATTTGGGTGATAGTAGATTGGATGACGAAATTGGTTCATTTACTTCCCATCAAGGTTTCCTATTCGGCAGGGGACTATGCCAAGTTGTACTTCAAAGAAATGGTAAGGATGCATGGAGTGCCCTTGTCCATTATTTCCGATCGTGGTATCCAATTCACTTCTCATTTTTGGAAGTCATTCCAAAAGGGTCTTGGGACTAAGGTTAAGCTTAGCACGACTTTTCATCCCCAAACCGATGGGCAAGCGAAGCGTACAATCCAAATTTTAGAAGATATGTTAAGGTCTTGTGTGATCAATTTTTAGGGCAATTGGGATGACCATTTGCCATTGATAGAGTTTGCTTACAACAACAATTATCACTAAAGTATAGATATGGCTCCATTTGAGGCCTTAAATGGTAGGAAGTATAGATCTCCCATAGTATAGTTTGAGGTGGGTGAAGTCACCCTAAAAGGTCACAAATTGGTACAAGAGACCATGGAGAAAGTTCGGCTCATAAGGGAAAAGTTGAAAACAACTCAAAGTCGGCAAAAGTCTTATACCGATGTGAGAAGAAGGGATCTAGAATTTGATGTTAACATTAGGTTTACATGAAAATCTCACCCATGAAGGGCGTGATGAGGTTTGGTAAGAAGGGGAAGCTTAGTCCCCAATATGTAGGCCTATATCAGGTTTTGAGACGTGTTGGCAAGGTTGCTTATGAGTTAGAGTTTCCAAATTAGTTGGCAACAGTGCATCCCATTTTCCATGTCTCTATGCTTAAAAAGTGTGTTGGAGATCCGATATCCATAGTTTCCCTAGAAGGGTTGGGAGTTGATGAGAGTCTTTCATATGAGGAAGTTCCGGTTGAGATTTTGGACCGGCAAGTTAGGAAGTTGAGAAACAAGGAAATAGCTTCCATGAAGGTTTTAAGGAGGAATCAATTAGTTGAGGGTGCTACTTGGAATGCCGAGGCCGATATGATGTCCCGATATCCTCATCTCATTCCTTCTACTCATATTCTAGATTAAGCTAATGAGTTTCTCTTGGTTTGTCCTTGTTTTGGGAGTCATGTGTTGTTATGTGTTTCCATGGTTTCCTTATGTGATGCATGTTCATGAAAACTTGTGTTTTGAAAGAAAATGAGTTTATATGATTGATTTTCCTCATGTTGTTGTGCATTGAGTATGAGTTGCATATAGACTCATGAGATGAATTGATGAACATGCTTTAGATATGCTTTTTGAGAGTGGCTTGCATATGAGCTCCATGAGATTGTGTTGAGCATGATTTTAGCTTGGAGAAGGTAGTTCCTCCTTGAAAAATGAGTAATGTTGAAATTTCATGCATATTGGGTTTCTAGATGTAGTTCCTACTCCGTTATGATGCATTTGAGTATGTTGAGCTTGGAGTTGATGTTTCCTCCTTATTTATGTCCATTGCATGCATAATGGGCAGATAGAGTTAGTTCACCCTCCCTATGATGTATTGAGAATGTCCTAGCTTGGAGTCGATAGTTCCTCTTTGGTTGTATGCTTTGCATTGTTAGGTTGGGTTGTTAGTTCCTCTCTTACTCTTTTAGAACACGTTTGAATCTCATTGGAGGTCGAATGGTCCCAAAGGGAGATATTGTAACACCCCGTATTTAGAAAGGACCAAATAGAAGCTTTTCCAAATGTTGCAGGTGCCAGACCACGCGGCCACCCATGACCAGTGGAATGGATCACGGACCATAGGTGTGGTCTGTGGTTGGCCTGCTTGGGTAGAGTTTGAGGGTCCAGGACCACGACATGACCTATGAAGCGTTGGTCAGTCCATGGTTAGGGTCCGTGGTTCGAGGCCCAAGGATCCATGTTTCTGACCATTAACGATGATCCACCAGGACGGGCCGTGGGTCAGACCACGGTCCCTCGACTGGGTCAGTGGGTCACTACTTTCAGTTATTTTTCAGGGGCAGTTAGGTCATTTCCTAATTAATTAATTCCTATACTATGTCGTTTTGCCTTTATTTAGAACTCCTATATAAGCTTTTTCAACCCCCAAATTAACTAATTCACTTGATTTTTCCAAATTCCCAAAAGAAAACCAACCCTTCTCCAAATATTCTGGATTCAGCTAGGTTTCAAGCTAAGGTTCCAATTCCTTTATTGAAAGCTAGCATTTGGACTCAAGGTATGATAGTTTTCATCCATGGATTCCTTCCATCCATGGAGTTCCTAAATCTCTCTATTTCAGAAGATAGAATTCCCCAATTGAGTTAGGGTTTTCATCTATTATCATGGGTTCTATTTATTATTGATTTAAATGATTGAATTATTTCTCTTATGCATGAATTGATGATACATGATGATTTTATGATGATTTCCCCATGAACCCATGTAACCCCCCATGTTTTCAAGTTATGAATCATATAATGTGATATTTTGATCTTCAAGGAAGAGTTTTATGAAATTAAGCATGTATTGAAAGCTTTACATGTATTTTTGATGAAATCCATATCTAACCCATGTTTTCTAACAGTTTATGATTGAAAATGGGTTTCGACCTCAAGATGTAAATTATGGACTTATGCATTTTCTTATGAAATCTACGCAAATGTTTTAAGGGTGCTTTGAGAGTAAAGTACCAATGATGATGATGTGTTGCGAAAGGATATTCTCACTTAAACACATACTAGCATGATGTGGAAGGTTTTCTCACATAGAGAGGATTCTTAGGTTGAAAGGCTTTCTCACCTAATTGAATCAAAGACAAGGAGGTATCTCAATAAAACTAGCTTTAATTGGTTGTCCAAGGGAACCTTTTCATGAGTAATGAAGTCAAGTAAGAAATGACTATTCCGTGGGAATTTATGCTTAGCACCGAGTAAATATTGATAGTGAGATGGAAAATCTCCCGTAGTAGAAGTCGGGTTTCCAAACCAATCCCATAAGATGGAAGCTCTCCCGTAGAAGAGGTCGGGTTTCTACTAGCAATCTCTTTATCCCTTAACTATTTGCCCCCATAGGTTGATTAGCTAGTGGATCCACTTAAGCTAGAAGTTCAGTGTTCTACCTTCGGCAAGTAGGACACGTCTTTTCGGTGTGGGGTAGACACCGGATTACATATTATAGCTCACATGGTCTCAATGTCGGTTAAGAAATTTCCCAACAATTAATAATGAACTAAGGTTACTTCAAGAAGTATCACATATGAGTTAAATAGTATTAAAGATGAAGTTAGCTTGCATTGACCATGATTTTTTGACTTATGTCTTATAACTCTTTTATATCATGTTTAACTTGGTCAATTGCATGTCATGAAATGAAATGTCCCTTTTTAGCATGATTTAAATGTTTTATGCATGACTTTCATACTTGGTACATTGTTTTGTACTAACGCATAATCTTGCCTACATTTTTCCCAAATGTAGGGTCCGATATTCAGGGTGCTCAGTTTCGTGGGTAGTTGGTGATTGGATTGATTCCTGAGCTTTGGTGAGTCCTCATGCTTCGAGGACTGACTTTGTTGTTCTAATTTTTTTCATGTATTTCTCTTTTGGAAATGATGTATGGGCTAGGCCTAATTTCATTCTATTGTATTAGAGGGCTATGATGAGACAAGAGTTTTAGACTTCCGCTTTTCGTTGTAAAATGTTTTGGACTTGGACTATTGGTTTACTCTTATTGTTATATTTCTTATGTTATGAGAGCTAAGTGGCTTGTATGGAGTTGTACGGGGCTTTATACGCCATGTTACATCTAGGGGGTACCCCTGGGTTGTGACACACGGGGACCACAACCTCTTTATTGGCTTGAGCCGTCATGGCTTGAGCCAACACTTGAAAAGCAGAGCTAAACTCCAATTAGTCACTTGCTCGACCAAAGATCAATCGGAGCTTGAGGAGCTTGAGGAGGAGCCTCTTATTCCACATTCTCTCCCACATTCCTTCAACCATATGCCCTTCGAGTGGCCATATCCTATAGAGCATCAGATTAGGATTAAGAGAGAGACATTATAGAATTAAACTTTATCGCACGACTTTAGAGTAATGAAAAAAGTGGAATTTTCTAAACATCTTATAGCTTCTTATTCATAAATGTGGCGCGCTTCACACTCACGAACAAAACTGTATTCGACGTGGCTTTTGAAACTCCCTAGGACCTTTCTAAACCTTGTGCTCTTATACCAAGTTTTTCACGATCCAAGGTAGACCCTAGGTGTACCATGGCGTATAGGACCCCGAGAGGCCCTACACAAGCCACTTAGCATACATCATACAAGATAATATAAATTCAAGAAAAATTAAAAGAACATTTTTCCAACACAAGAGTTATATAAAATGAAGGGGAAGTCCGAACAATGTATTAAAGCCATCTAGTTCGAAGAGTGATCGGTACGTAACCCGTAGATCACATATGAAACAGAAAAGTAAAGACAATAGGAAGTAAAGTCTTGGTCCTCGGAATATAAGGACTCACCAATCTTCAATATCTACTAAGAAATCCCTAGCCACGGGGTGCAAGTATGGAGCGTCGGGCCCTAAATTTGGGGGAATGTAGGCAAGAGTATACATTAATGCAAAAATGTACCTAGTATGATTGCAATGCTTTAAGAAATGACATCATGCTAAAAAAGATCTTTTCATGATATTCCATGACCACACTTAAATATAAGATAAAAGAGTTAGAAACATAAGTCATAAGAACATGGTCAATGCAAGCTAACATATTTTAACATTTGGGATATATTTCTTGAAGTAACCTTAATTCACTAGCGTGGAAAATTTAGTTTTAACCGACATGTAAGACCATGTGAGCTATCAACATGGAATCCGGTGTGTACCCTACACTGAAAAGAGATGTTCTCACTTTCCAACGTAAGAACCATGAACTTCTAGCTTACCTGGATCTACTAGCTAATGTCTATCTAGACAACCTATGGTGGCACATAGTTTATGGGACATGAGTAATCGCCTCTTGTCCACTCGCTACTAACCATAACTCTCATGAAATATTCATTATTCTTAACTTTTCTTAACCTTCATGAGATATGGGTAATCGCCACTTGTCATATCATTGGAGGTCATGGGTAATCGCCCCTTGCCTCATTATTAGAATAGCTCCATAATTTTGATTCATTTTAGGTGAGAAGACCTTTCAACCTTAGAACTTTTTATGTGAGAATACCTTAAACATTTATGTATTGATTAATTATGTGAGAATCCTTTCACAACAATCAACCAACAACAACATTATTTATGCTTTACTCTCAAAGCAACTTTACGTCATATTACATCAATTTCATAAGAACATGCATATTTCCACAAGTCATCTTTCATAGTTCAAAACTCACTTTAAATCATCAACATCTAAAAAACATGGGTTAAGCATGGGTTCATGTTGAAAATATGGATTTATCTCAATTCATGCATAATATTTCATAAAACAATCAAATAAATAAAAATTGAAAAGAACCCATGACATAGAAGAAAACCCTAACTTAAATTGAGGATTTCTAGCTTCAAAATTGAGAAATTTAGGAAATCTATGGAGGAAAGGGCTCCATTGATAAATACTATCATACCTTGATGCCAAAAGCTTGATATCAATGGGGGATTAGGAGACTTGATCTTGAAACACTAGCGTTCTTCTTAAAACTTCTAGAGAGAGAAGTATTTGAGAGGATGACTTGATCTTTTTTCTAGAGAATTTGAGAGAATGAATTGATTTTGGTGGTTTTGGGGGTAAATATCCTTATATAAGACTTTGGGAAGAAGGAAAAACGATATATTATTGAGTCAAAATGTCACGACCTAGGGGTACACCCTAGATGTAACATGGCATATAAGACCCCGAGAGGCCCCATATAAGCCACTTAGCATTCATAACATAAGACATATTCCAAAAGAGGTAAATAAATACATTTCAAGTCTCAAAGATTTTTATAAGAGTAAAGTGGAAGTCTAAACACTTTGTCTCAATAGCTATCTAATACAATAGAATGAAATTGGGCCTAGCCCATACATCATGTCCAAAACTGAAAAATAAGAAAGAAAAATGAAAACAATGAACATCCGTCCTCGAAGCATGAGGACTCACCAAAGCTCAGAAATCTCTCAAGTCAACCTCTAGCCACAAAACTGAGAACCCTGACTGTCAGACCCTACATTTGGGGGAAATGTAGGCAAGAGTATGTGTTAGTACAAAATAATAAGGAAAGCATGGAAACATTTAAGACAGATACACTCAAAGAATAAACCATGAGGATCTAATTACCTGACACGACCCAGGGGTACACCTTAGATGTAACATGGCATACAAGACCTGAGAGGCCTCATATAAACCACTTAGCTTTCATAGTAAAGATAATAGAAAAATGGTAAAATTTAAAACAATTTTCAACACAATCAAAGTTATATAGAACGAAGCGGAAGTCTAACACAACTTATCTCAAAACCATCTAATACAAAGAGTCATTGGGACACAACTCATACAATAATGTTCAAAACATAAAATGAAAGGACATAAGGAAATGGTGGTCAAATGCTTGAGTGTTATAAGGACTCACCAATCTTCAAGCCTTGCTTTTACTAAGATCCTAGCTATGGGAACGAGAGTCGGGAACGCCAGACCCTACATTTGGATAAGAAATGTAGGCAAGAGTATGCGTTAGTACAAGAATGTACTAAATATGATAACTTGCATAAACATCAACATAAGCATAAGAGTTAGACAATATAAGTCATAAGCATAATCAATGCACATTATAGATCATATCATCATATAAGGAATACTTCATAAAGTAACCTCAAAGCAATACTTAGCCAAGGCAAGGGTAGTACTCCTGTAGTCTTACTCATCATAGTAGGTAACCTAAAACAGTCATTTAAGCTCATCACATATCATTACATGTTTAGCTTATCTTTTATAGACATTGGTAAACACCGCTTGCCTTCCTATAAAGGCTAACGAGTAGTCGCCTATTGCCTTACATATATGGTCATGGGTATTCACCTACATGGCCATCTTATAGGATCACGGGTATTCGCATCCATGCCCAACATCATATGACACATTTATTTACCTCCGCATCATTCTATAAGGAATCATAGGTATTCACCTCCATGTCCTTTTACAATAAGACGCGGGTATTCACCTCCATATCTTTCAATAAGGGATCATCGGTAATTGCATCCATGTCTTACATTAGGGAATAAGGGTAGTCACCTCTTACTCTCCTTTAAGGAATATGGGGAATCGCCTCATATCCTTCTCATTTCAAGGTCATGGGTATTCACCTCTTGCCCATCTATTTCTTAAGATTTTAGTCTAGATTCATTTTAGGTAAGCAATCCTTTAACCCAGAATCATTCAATGTGAGAAAGCCTTTCAGATTCATACTTAAGCAATTCATGTGGTAACTATCCCTTCCACAACAATTACATTAATAGTCAACAATTTATAACATAAGCTTTACTCTCAAAGCACTATATCTAATAATCATCCTATATGCTTCACTCTCAAAAGCAATGTATATCACAATCATCAGACCATCTCAAGGCAATTCTAATAATAAATCATCATATAGGCTTCAATCTCAAGGAACTTCTAATGTATCTCATCAATCCTAGAAGAATACCACTAAACCCACAAATTCTCCTTTCATGGAATCAAACCCATTTCTATCAATCTCAACCTATAAACACGGGTTAAACATGGGTACATATAAATTCATCCTTAAAACAAGTAATCCTATCAATTCAATTATAACCCAATCTATCAAAATCAACATTCATCAAGACCCACAACATTAGAAGAAAGCCCTAACTCAAATTGAGAAATTTCATCTTTTCAATTAATCTTAGGGACTCCATAGATGAAAATATTCCATGGATGAAAAGCCATCATACCTTGATTACAAAGTCCACAAATGCTTGAGGAATGGAGACTTGACCTTAATCCTAGATTGAACTCTTTTTTCTTCTTCTTCAAGTTCTAGAGAGAGATATATTTGAGAGGAAGACTTTGGTTTTCTTTTAGATCTTGAGAGAATGGGTCTTAAATTGGGGAAATTTAAGAGTAGAATACTTATATAAGTCATTAGATGAATGGTAAAACAACGTAGTATAGAATTAAAATAGTCTGAAAAGACTCTTAAGACCCTAACTTAAAAACTCAAGACTCTCGCACTAGCGCTCGCCAAAGGCCATTCAGCGACTTACTAAGTGAGCCTTTAGCTTGCCGAAATTTACAGTGAGTCGACTTGAGGGCTAAGTTAACTTAGGCGATAAGGGAGTCGACTTCGGCAACACGCCGACTAGAATGGCGAGCCCGACTTGGCTCGCCCAAGGTTATAGAATGCAGGACACCAGGGATCAAGCCAAAAGGCGAGGAGGTTCCACTTAGTGGATCGGGAAGTCGACTCGGCGGATCGCCTAGTTGTCTAAGAAGTGAATATTCCCTTCTCTAAAATCCAGGGTATTACATCATCTCCCCCCTTGGATCATTCGTCCTCGAATGAGATTCAAACTAGTTCTAAGAGAGTAGGAGAGGAACTAATAATCCAACCTACTATGCAACTTCATCTAAATGCATATAACCAAGGAGGAACTATCAACTCCAAGCTAAACACACTTAATGCACCAAAAGGAAGTAGGAACTACATCCAGTAACCCAATATTTATGAAATTTCAAGATTTCTCATTTTCAAGGACGAACTACATTCTCCAAGGTAAAAGAATGCTCAACACAATCTCATGGAGCCCATATGCCATTCGTTCTAAAAAATCATAGCTAAAACATGTTCATCAATTCATCTTATGAAGTCTATAAGTAACCCATACTCAATATACTACGACATGAGGAAGATCAATCACATAAACTCATTTTCTTTCAGAACACAAGTTTGCATGAACATGCAACGTAAGGAAATCATGGGAATATCTCAAACACACATGACTACAAAGAAAGAGCAAACCCTGAGGAACTTATTACCTCAAGCTAGAGTAGGAGTCAAGGAAAGAGATGAGGATATCGGACATCATATCGCCCTCAACCTCCCAAGTAGCACCCTCAACTAAATGATTCCTCCACAATACTTTCAAGGAATCAAATTCCTTGTTTCTCAACTTCTTAACTTGCTTGTCTAAAATCTCAACCGGAACTTCCTCATAAGAAAGACTTTCATCAACTCCCAAACCCTCTAAGGGAACTAAGTATGTCGGATCTCCAACTCACTTTTTCAACATGGAGACATGGAAAATTGGATGCACCAATGCACACTCATTAGGCAAACCTTACCAACACATCTCAAAATTTAATACGGGCCTACATGTCAAGGACTAAGCTTCTCTTTCTTCCCAAATATCATCACACCCTTCATGGGTGATATTTTCAAGAAAACCTAATAATTAACATCAAACTCAAGGTTTCTTCTTCTAACATCAGCATAGGACTTTTGTCGACTTTGGGCTGTTCTCAACCTTTCTCCAATATGTCGGACTTTCTCCACGGTCTCATGAACTAACTCGGGTCCTATCAAGGCAAATCCACTATAAAGTCCATATTCAAATTTTCCCCACTTCCAAGTAGGATTACTAATGTCTCGGGATAAACATCCTGGGTTCTGATAGGATTTGTTCCCTCTAGTCGTCGACAATCGTAACACACAAACAACCTTGGTACTTAAGTACACTATCTCCCCTTGGGAGAAAGCCTCAATGGACTTTCTAAGTACCTCTCCTTTCAATTATACTAAGGTCGGATCAAGACATTGCTTAACTTTCACATCCATCACAAAAGATGATTCTAAACCAGTGTTACCCATAAAACAACATTTAGTAGGGTCTACTACCCAAACACATCAAGGTATTGTCTAAACACCCTATTCATCAAATCCTTAAATGCCACCAGAGCATTAGTTAGACAAACGACATCACTAAAAACTCATAATGACCATATCAGATTCTAAAAGCTGCTTTCGGAATATCATCCTCTTTCACCCTCATTTGGTGATAATCCGACCTAAGGTCAATTTTAGAAAAATAATTAGCTCCGTGGAGTTGGTCAATTCCAAAACTTTATCTCCCTTTTTGGGAGAATTATCGGGTAATTTATTTTGGAACACTTCCGAATACTCACTGACAACAGGGATGGACTTAAGAGTGGGGGTTTTGGAATCTATATCCCTCACCCTAACTAGATGGTACATGCAATCCTTAGAAATCATCTTTCTAGCTTTAAAACAAGAGGTAAACTAACTCTTAGGCATAGGATTTTCCCCCTTTCCACTCTAGGATCAACTCATTCGAAAGTTGAAATCTTCCTACACAGGCTCTACAATCAATATAAGCATAACAAGAGTGTAACCAATCCATACCAAGGATAACATCAAAATCTAGCATATCAAGCTCTACCAAATCAACAAGAGTAACTCTATGGGATAAGGAAACATGACACTTTCTTAAGACCCTCTTAGCCATAATAGAATCACCAATATGAGTAGAGACACAAAAAGGATCTAATGAACACATTAGAGAGCACATCAAATCTCATAGCCACATATGGCGTCACAAAAGACAAAGTAGCTCTGGGATCAAGTAAAGCATAACTGTAACACCCCAGAAATTCTACGACTTAAGTTAGAGCCTCACCTTATGAATAATGACCTAAAAATAGTTAAAATGATGTTTATAAACCTAAATTAATGCAATTGACTTGGTTTGGAAGAGTAAAAGTCTAAACGTCAAGAAACGACCAAGACGTCCAGAAACTAGAGAAGAATGTGTCCTAGTGTGTCCATAGGTTTTGGGCAGGTTTGGGAGTGCCGTATGATGGTATAATCTTGTAAAAAGGTTTAAATCAGGTAAATATATGTTTAGAGGGTCAAGAAGTTCGAATACAATGCCCCAGGGCCACCCTAAGGGCCCCCGAGGAGGAGCCCAATCTTGGCCAAGCAAGCTGCCAAGGCAGCCTGCAAATTGCACTTGGAGGGAATAGCTGCACGTCGCACACTTGTCCCCACAAGGAGAAAAAATCCAGTTCGCGACGCGGTCGTGTCGCGGACTCTATTGTCTCAAAATTTAATTCCAAATATCTTTAGGGAACAGCCCCGCGTCGTGAACTTGTTCCGTGACGAAAATGCTGAAATTCAGAAATCGAGTTTTATTTCATTAAAGAGTCCAACTAAGTGAGGGGTGTTTAGGGTACTTTAGGGGATGTGTATATAATGATTTTTAAGTCACTTTACCTCACTTTTATCACTCAAACACAAAACCCCAAGGATCTAAACCTAAAGTTCCTCCTTCTCTCTACTCTCTCTCTTCTCAAGAACTCCATTGAAGAAGATTGGAGCTTCAAGAAGAAGACCAACTCTCCAAGGTTTCAACTCGGATTTTTGTGGTTAATTCGTCAATAAGGTATGGTTGCTTATCACTCTTGGGAT
>JAJOOR010026528.1:0-19949 GCA_036250505.1 Solanum acaule
TTGTATCCAAATCTCACTAATCATCACAACTACACTATCTTCCCACATTTTCACCCAACCTTTGTTATACACACTCTGAAGTGAAATAACAATCGTACATTTGTATGTCATTCACAACAGTTTACCTATGTTTTAAAGGCATGCCCTAATTCTATTGGTACATAGGGAGAGTAGCTTTGTGGCAAAGGGAGATATATTTGAATAAATTTACACAAGTCATTATTGATTGATTCTTCAGTACTCTTGTGTATGTGAAGAAAGATTCATGTGGAGCGTGTGATTGAGACTTCATGCCAACTACGAGCAAATTTGAAGACATGTTCTTTCTTAATTTTATTTTCCAATCATATTGATACTACTTATGTTGTTAAAATTAAATTAGTAGATGTTTTTCAATCAATATATGAATAACTCTATATAGTAATTCTTCAAAATTCTTGTGGAGGTGAAGGAAGATTCACCTAGAGCGTGTGCGGTGTGACTTAAATTTTGGGTTAGTTATGAGGGGATTTGAAGGCATGATTTTTTCTGAATTTTATTTCTCATTTAATTAATACTATTTGTGTTGTTAAAGTGTTTATTAAATATTTGTACATATGATATATTGAAGTTAATACCTTCTTCTTTTTTTTGTCGAAAGCATACTTAGATTAAAAAATAATAATTATTGTATCAAAGTTAACATTGTTTTCTAATCATAATTTAGAAGATTTGTTCATTAATTCAAATATATTTGTGATTTATAATGATAACAAATAAATCATAATGTCAAACTAAACTAAAATTTGAATTGTAGTTTTCGCAGCATTATATTTCACATGAATAAATATATGTTGCACTTTAAAGAAAATTATCAATATTGAAGATAAATTTATTAATGATTAACCAGCCTAAGCGGTAAAAAAGAATATAGACTCAACAAAATATTTGCAAAGAAGAAGAAGATAAAGTGAGATACAACAGACAATAATATATTTAAGATACAATATTTATGTATATCTTTTAAATAGTTATAACATGTATTTTAATATCAATTGTTACTTTTTAATATTTTTATTTAAATATATAATTCTATTGATTAATGAAAGATATGTGTACAAAGCACGTATACTAAACTAGTTAAATAAAATGAGTTCAACATAATATAAATAATCTGACCCAAAAAACACGATCCAATATAAACCGAACAAAATAAAAAATAATAAGCACATATAGACTACAAAGAGTGAGAGGAGGAGAATGTCTCGAAGTTTATAAAAGCTTCCGATTCTTCATCTTCTACAAATAAAACGAGTTCAACACAATGTACATGATTTGACCCAAGTTGAAAAAAGAAACAAAAATATACAATAAAGAGGGAGAGAATGCGGATATCTCGAAGTCTACTTTTATTAATTAATGTAAGACACACGTGCAAAACACGTACACTAAACTAATTAAATAAAATGAGTTCAACACAATATACATAATCTGACCCAAACACGACCCGACACAAATTGATACAGGAGGAAATCAGTTCACTGATACACGTTGTCTACTTCGACAACAACTAGAAACTCACAGATCTAAGAAACTATAACCTTTTAATGTTGAGCTTTCCCATATATTTTTTATGCTAATTTTTTTTTAAATGTTGGGTACATTCCATCTAAATGTTAAGCATCTTAAATATTATATGTATGAGTTTATTTTCACTTTAGTACAATTAATATAAGGTAAAATTTTAGTTGATTTTAAAATTTCAAACATTGTTTGGGTCAATTAATAAAAAAAATTAATTGAAATTTAAAATCAAACTAAATCAAATTAAAAAAATGTTGATTTATCTAATCATTTAATTTTTTTTTAAAATTTGGTTCAATTATCAAATTATGAACACCCTATTCACTTGTAAAATTTTAAAATTTCATGATTATGATTATTTTTTAAGGACTTGGATTAGAAGGAATATTTTCTGTTATAATTATTGATTTTTTTTTTCTTTTTAAAGAGCGGAGCGAGACTAGTGAGAGAGGGCAAAGAGTGGGAGAGAGGTGAATTGTATATGTATATCGGTTAGATAATTGTATATTATACATATGCATTTGTATATATGGCAAGCGAGATTGGGAGAGGGAGGAGAGAGTCGAGCGAGATTGGGAGAGGGAGGAGAGAGGCGAGCGAGAGAGGACGATAATTTGTATAATTCGCAGGTACGTTTGTATAATTCACGTGCTTTTGTATAATTGAGTAATATAAAGTCTGGAATTATACAAATATAATAAAAGTTGAAATAAAAAATTGATACAAATATAAATATATTAACTTTAAACAATTATACAAATTACATTATATAGATCATATTATACAAAATTCAAAAACTACACATTTATACAAACTTTAAAAAGGTATACACAAAAAGATTGAATGAATATGATGACAAAACTGAAAAACCAAAGGAAATCATCGTCATATACAAATACAAACAATCGTATACAAATACAAATCAAACAAAGAATTGTTAGCTGCAAATTATACATATACAAACATGGCTAATTATACAAACTCAAGTCAGCCCACGTAATTAATGTATAATGTTAGTCGCGAGTGATAATTATAGCAAACTATAGCTATGATGAGTAATTAAGTACTATAAATTTGCTTAACCACGTAATTTTTCTTATATTTTACTTCTCCATATCAATATTTTACTGGTAAAATTAATACAACGACATTCATTATAGCAATACACTCTTTGAAAAATTACTTAAATATTATGCAATAATATTTTGTAAAAAATATATTAGGTATAAAATAAAATATTAAAATATTTATGAGAATACATCTTTAATGTTATACACATAGTAAGCTACTTGAGGTTAGATAGAAAAGTCAATTGCTATGCTCTTAGACAATCTTCCAGAGAAAACTATTGAATATCCTTTCGGTGAAAGTATGGACAAAAGTCTTCGTTTATTCAAATAAACAACCTACAATTATAGAGTTTTTACGTCAGATTTTAATTCTTTGTCTGTATAGTATAACTAATCATAAATTTATTAATAATGTATTAGTCTTTTCAATTTTTAATTAATAAATTATGAAAAATAATTGAGATTTTAAACTTAACAATTTTTTTTTTCATTTATAACATAAAACTATGATTTTTTTATACATACTTTTATTTATAACATCTAAATAGTCAGTATATATGTGTAACAACACCTTGTTATATCAATCATAACATTTTCCGACAAACATTATCACTATCAAAGAGATTTGACTATACTTTAAACTATTTCCATATAAAATGTTAAAGATTTACAATTACTGCCCGAAACTAAGTTTATAATATAATACTAAAAGAGAGTTACTCGAATAATACACTTCACGCCTCAAATTTTAAAGGTTGTGAATTTAAATTACCAAACCGACCAAAAAGAGTAGGAACTAGACCTGTCCTTGCGTGGGGTTATTATCGTCATTTTACATTTTTCCTCGTATCCGAATCTCACTCCTCATCACAGCTACACTATCATCCCGCATTTTTCACCCAATATTTTTTTTTTTGTACACACTCAGAAGTGAAACAACGATCCAATAATTTACCTATGTTCTAAATAAAGGCATGTCCTAAATCTCTCTCCCTCGTTATCTCTTTTTCCCCCCATTCTTGGTTGGTTTTTCGGATTAATTTTTGATTCAAAGTTGGATCTTGATTCCAAAACTTGTTCTGGGTATGTTTGTACACCTTATGAAGCTTTTTTGTCTTATTTTTTGGCATCTTCTGGAATTTAATTGCGGAAAGATTTGGTTTTTTTTGCTCATACAGGTCTGAATTTATGCTTATCTGAATTTTTGTTTCTTTGTTTTCTGAATTTCAATTAGTGTGATATAATTAAATGCTGAATTTTTTGTTCTTAAAGTTTAAATCTTTGTAGCGGTTGGTTTTAATTTACTTATGATAAACTATCATTTTGTTATCGTAATAATTCTTTTGGAAAATCATTATAGCATTTTTTTTACCTGTGTGTGTTAAATGCAAATGTTGCGTTGGTTATTTCGTCTTCTTTTCACAAAAAAAGAGAAAATAGGGTTTTGGGGCATCTTACCTATATACTCTGTAGATGCATGTTAGTAGTTTGAGAGATTGATGGGAAAGATTTTTTATTTATTTTTGGATGAAATAGAGGCTCACGTTGTATGTGATAAAAATGTGTCACCGAGCCTTAAAGGTAAGTTCTATAGAGTGGTAGTTAGACCAACTATGTTGTACGAGGTTAGGTGTTTGCCTGTCAAGAACATTCACGTTTAGAAGATGAAGATAGCAGAATGAGGAGGATTAAATGGATAAGTGGGCATACTAGGAGAGACAAAATTAAGAACAAAGATATACGAGGCATGGTGGGAGTGACCTCCGTGGTTGGGCAAGTTGCACGAAGCGAGACTGAGATGATTTATGCATGTGAAGAGGAGCATAGATACCCTAGTGAGGAGGTGAGGAGGTGTGGGAGGTTGACCGTGATAGGTCTAAGAAGAAGTAGAGGTAGACCGAAAAAGAATGGGAAGAGGTTTATTAGATAAGACATTACACATCTTTAGCTCACTGATGTCAGGTCAATAAAGGCATGGAATTCTTTGTTTTTGATTTTTTATAGAAAATGGATTTGTCTGAACCAATACACACAACTCATCTGTATAAAACCAATTGGCGTAGGCCATAGACAGAGAGGATGAAAAAAGCCATAAGAACACACACACACACTGAAGCTAAAGGGGCCTCTCTATTTAGCAAGTTTCTGTTGAAGCTTTTCACTAACTAGAATTCCTACACCTTTTCTTCTTATTGATATTCGTTGCCAGGCTGACAGAGAATCTTCTGTTTACTTGTTTCCTTCTTGATGCTTCAATTTATTGCTGATCCTTTTGCTACTACAAAGGCTTTCAAATCCCTGAGGATTTGTTTTTGAATTCAGCTGGATACCAGCACAAAATCAGTCCCTGATATACTGCATCTTTGCTGTCCATTATAGGTGTGCGATCTACTCTCTTGGCCTACATTAAAAACCTATGTTCAAAGATCCTTGTTAGCACATAAGCTTGTGATTGAAGCCATATCGTAAAGGCATTTTCTTTTTTCTGACAACTGAAGATTCCCGATGGCCATTGACACACGGTTTGGAATCCAGTGGATAATGAACTGGATCCTCTACCCTTCTCCACTTAAATACCAGGATTTTTTCTGCAATATGCTTCTAACCCGTGATGTGCGTCTAACCCATATAATACTTGCTATGCTCTTATCACTAGACCAAAGTCCCGGAGGGCATTGCGGAAAGGCAGTCTTAAGTGTTCACATTGATGTTTAGGCTGTGGAGCAACTTCTGTTTTCTTCTACTTGATTTAATTACCCATCCTTTCCTTCAATGCTATAAGTACGGCTGATCGGGAACACAAGGTGTGATAAATTAATATCTTTGATCAAAGACTCAATACAATTTTGTAGCTGACATTGATTTGAGGTGTAACAGCAGGGGTTGAGTTAGAGATTTTGTCTGTGAGCTGGTAATTTCTCGACTAATGTTGGCGTTCCATAATTGATTGGTTATACTTAAATTGAGAAGAAGACAAGAACCACGCTGAAGTCCCATTTCATTTAAGTTCTGTTCCTATCCATTCTTTAAGCTCCTTCTGGGATGAATATTCTACATCCTGGATAATTTTTTGGAGGTGGCCAGCATAGCCCTTAATGCTGAGGAATATGAATTACCAATTTTCAAAAAAGAAGTAAAGAATATTCTGCATCCTGAAATATTTGTACTCCCTATGTTCCAATTTATGCAACTCTTTTCCCATTTTAGGACTTCCCAAAATGTTTGGAACCATTCTATTTTTATAAATTTATCACAGTTTTTAAGAATTTAAGATCTATTAAATTATTCCCTCCTTAACTTTGATGTGATATCTCTTTTCAACCACTAAATAGTTCTAAATATATCAAAGGAATATCTTAAATGTCATGCTCAGTCAAACATCTTCACAAAAAATGAGAAACAAAAGGAGTACTCAAGAACAATAAGGGAATCCCTACTGAATTATGCATAGTTCAATTTGGATAATTGATTATAAAAGTTTCACTGACAAGTTGTCAGGATATCATACTCAAAGCCTAAGCAAAATGTTCCCATTTCATTTAGGTCCTCTCACTTTTTCTTTTAAACATGTTTTTTGTGCTTTTAGGTGCTAAGTTTAAATCTAAAAGTACTTGTGTTTTTCATCTTTTTTTGAAGAGGATTCAAGATCCATCAGTTTTACTTGCTAGTTTAGCTTTCAATTTAGAATTTAGTCATATACAGACTCCCCTACCAACTATCCTTGGTTCTGTTGTTGAAGACTTGATATCAACACTCTATTTCTCCCAATTTATATGACACTTTATTTCAGGACATAACAAAATATTTAATACCATGTCTCTTATTATTTCCTTTACTATGAGGATAAACTCATACTACGTTGATCGTTAATTTAGCACAACACTCTTTTATTCAGGTCTGAGATTATCAAAGTGAGTTCACATAGACCGTTCATATGTCTAGACTCAGTTTCCACGTCAATGGTGTGATAGTCTGATAGACAAAGACACAACACATAAGTTTAAATCATATAGTTGAAATGGAGGAGTGTTATGCGATAAGGGATACATACCAGAGTGAAAGAAAGGTTTTATAAGATAGTTGTGAGACCGATGATGGTGTATGGCATGAGTGCTGGGTATGTGAATGTCGACATATCGAAAAATGAGTGTTGTAAAAATGTGAATGGTAGGATGGTGTGTGGTCATACAAAACTAGACAAAATAAGTGATGATTATGAGAAGGTACAAGTAGCACATGTAGAAGCTAAAAGGAAAGAAGTCCCTGAATTATAGTTTGGAAATATGTATGTTAGAAGTTCAAATGCACCGGTGTGACACCATGATGGTTGAATGTTAATGGACGATGTAAATAATCCAATCTCATTGACAAAGCTGTATCAAAGGACCTACAATTTCTCGATATTCTTGTGAAAATAGCATAAAACAAAATATAAATGAAGCACAAGAACCATGGTAATTCCAATGACTATGATTAAGGTTTATTTTGTTGCTACACTTATATTAAGTATGCTGTTTGCCAGGAGTCTTTTTAGTTCATTACTGAGTATTGGAAGGGAACTGCTCCAAATGGAGCGGAATATATTTTGAGTGTTCATATAGCTGACCTCAACTAGTTTAGGTTTGAAGCATAGTTGTTGTAAAGTACACTCCAACTCAACTTTAAACAAGTCGGGGCCGGCTATATAGATCCTTAATGTCCATATCACTCCATATAAGCTGTTGTAAAGTAGTATTGAAAATTTGAACCCGGGTAGAGCGGAATGGTTACAAAGGAACCGTACATTTGAGATTAAGGCATACTTATTGTTGTACCTTACTAGTATTGTTTAGATATATTTGAAAAGTTTTAGGAATTCATTTAACGAATGGTAGTCAAACTTTTAACGTGGTGTTTTTTCCTTTCATCTAACTCTTATAACTACTACTACTTTATTATCTTTTAACTACTCTTTTCGAAATACACAAATCTTGTTAATTAATTTATTTTTGTTCCTATTCACGAAAAATAGAAGGGATGGAGTATTAAGTTTTTGCATTCCCTTTTATTTGATTCCTGGAAACCAGATGTATCTTTTTCAGCAGACACTTGTCCCATTCCCCAGTTACTTGTCTTGTTCTTCAAAAAACAAGTCTTCTGCTTTTCCATCCTAATGCTAGGGACTTTGAACTTCCTTCTTTAGGGAATTTTATGTGCAAATCAATGTTACGTCCTCCTTTTTGTATCATTTTGCCTTTGGTAATGACTATTTTTATCCAAAATGTGATACTTCCGTCAGCTATGGCAGCACGACCTTAGTTCTCTGTCGTTTTCTATAACCAACTTAAGTTCCAGGTCAGGTTTTCCTAGTTCTTCACTTTTGGGAATCCCAGTACTCAGATGTATATGTACATTCTTCTATGCTTCTTCGTATTGCAGGGCTTAACTTTTTTGCTTCATGGTCTGAGTATATTCACAAGAAAACAAAATGACAATCAGCAACATTAATTTGATGTAAGAATTCAAATATTCTTTTATGGATCTAGAGAAGTAATAACCTTTCTTGTTTCTACAGGAGCTTTTATGCCCAAACATTTAGGAGATTGAATATTTTGTGATGGAAGAAGGAGATTCTTCTGTAAGGAGATGGGAGGACCTTGATATTGATATCTTGGTGAAGATACTCCAGTCTTTTGACCTTTTTGAGTTGACTTCTGGACTTGCTCATGTTTGTAGTGCGTGGCGATTGGCTTGTTCTGATCAACTTCTTTGGATGACGCTGGACTTGTCAATATTAAAATCAAATTATATCAAAATCCCGTTAGAGCCATACGTATATGTGGACTGTCAGTCTGATAAAACATTGACCAGCCTCCTGAAGATTTGTTTGAACCTCAGTAGTGGAAACATACGAACATTAATCTTCCATTACAATTTGTATGTCAGCGATGATCAGTTGACTTATACTGCCGAGAGGTATTCCCCCAATAAACCTTCATCTTTCTATAGTACTATAACTTAAATCAAGAAACCGACGGCAAGCATCATTCCAGAGTTCAGGCATCTGACATCTCAGATGCCCTATGATCTTCCATTGTTCTAATTCAGGTGAAGCAAAGTTTACTGTGAGAACGAAGAAGACAGCTAATTAAATCTCCTCCTTTTCAGGTGTCCACGTCTAAAACGTCTTGTTATGCCTGCTTGGAACAGAATAAAAAAGACAGGAATATGCAGGGCAATTCATATGTGGGAAGATCTTGAATCACTGACGATGCCTAGTATAGCAAATCCTCCATATGTCATGGAGGAAATTGCAAGGAGTTGCAAAAATTTTGCTGAGCTCAAGATTATGGGGCCCTGTGATATGCTCTTTGCATCTACACTGGTATCATTTCTTCCAAACTTGAAAGTGTTGAGTGTGAGGTGCACATTGTTATCTAAAAGTGCCTTGGTTACTATCTTGGACGGGTTAAAAAAGTTGGAAGTGCTCAACATATCTCATTGCGTAATTACTGAAGATCCTCCACCTGCACCAAAGAAAATTCTGGCCAAACTTGATGATTCAATTCTCAAAAAAGCATCTAGGTTACACAAATTCCTAACCTGCATGAGTGACTCATGCATCATGTGTCAGCGCAGTCGAAATGATGAAGGGCTGATGAGGTGGTATAAGTATGAGGAACTCTGGAAAGTGGATGAGGTGAGATCTCTTGCAATTTGACTACTTTAAGAACGTATTGCTTCATGAGTTAAGGTCCAGTAAAATATGTAAACTGTGTGTATATGAAACATAATAAAACCTTGTCATCTTGAACATGAATCAGCGTCCAGTTTGCTAGCAGCAAGTATTATCCTTTTGGTGGCAAAAGGGAGAGTAGCTTTGTAGCAGCAAGTATTATCCTTTCTGTGTTGTAATTTTGTTAATTTTAAGTCTTATTCTCTTTGACAGACTTGTATCCATTTTACATATGTATTGCCAAGCATTGTAAGCTCACTTTTCTATTTAAATTATTGGGTATTCACAGAACACTTTTTAATTACCATAAACTCGTAATGAGAGGAATATGACATGCTACGTGAACATCACTGTTCAAAAGCTCCTCCGTAGAGTTTCAATGACTGTTTCGCGAGTTCCATATCTAAATTATTAGAACAAATCTCTTGAACCACCATGACTCATTGTGTTCGGTAGATTCATTTTTAAGGATTCTTTTATCGCCCACGCGTCAAGGTATTCCAAATATTTTGTCACATATTAATGGGGGAGTTTTCAATCTAAAGGAAATAGTTCAAGAGGTTACAAGAATGCTCAATAATTGAAGTATGAAAGTACAAAATGATATAGTTTAGATTTTTCTTTTTAAACATCAGTATATTTATGATAATATAGTGTTGGAAGTTCACAAAAGGTGCAAACATTTTAGGTACATCTAAAAAATATGCAAATGATATATTCAATTTATTTTATCTTATTATTTTTAGGATAATCATAAAAAATAAGTTCAGAAACCTTTGTGGTAAAATCTTAATTTATTGACCTATTGAAACTACAAAAATTACATATAAATTAATAAAGAAAAATTATTTTTAAAATTTTTTATTTGAAAATCAACGTTTGACAATGATACCATTTCATTTTTAAGTTGTACATGGAATTTGGAAAACACCACAAAACTTATTTTCACTTTTGATTGTTGCATTATTTATTTATTTTCAAATTTCACTAGTTAGATAAAATAATAAATAAAGATAAATGAGAATACACAACAATATGTAAACAAACGACACAGAACTATCAAACAAATGTTGCATTTAAATTAAATACTATAGAATTTGAGTAATAATAACTAAAAATAAATGAATAAATATAATATTTAAACTAATACTATTACCAATCCAATATAAGTAATCATCCAAGCATGATGTAAAAAAACTCAAGGTTATTTGTTATTTTAGTGTAGATTAATTTTCAATTTCATTCAATTGTTGGAGGAAGCTATATTGTGGTCTCCTCTTCTTCATCTTCTCCAAGTACAAGTATGGCCGTAGAGCTATGGCAAAATATGCTAGATTCTATCACAGCTCCCTCTCCGACAACCTATATTACTTTCTACTATGTTGTTTCGGAGATTTCTGGTTCAGCTGATCATGGTCACCACCAGAGATTTCGAGGAAGGGATGCCACGCACAGTGATTTCTGAAGAGGAATTGATGGGTCTGATTCAAAGAAGATGGCAACAAGGCTCAGATCTATCAGGTAACTTTTACTTTTATAAGTGTTCTAAGCTATTATGTTTCCTGGGTAGGTTTTCTTTCGCCAGAATCTTCATTTTTTTCATCTTTTTTACTTTCTATGTGAAGCTTTGACTTTGAATTTTAGAATTATTAGATTTTTGTTGTGGAAAGTTAGGGAACTTTTGGTAGAGGAAAAAAAGAAAGTTACTGATTGTAGAATATTAATTTTCTACTAAATTAGTCATACCATATCCATGCGGAGAGATTTTATCACAGCCAACTCAATTTACAACTTTTGACTTGTACTAATATTGTCACCTAGTCGATTGAATCTCTACCCATTTAACAACCGCTAGGAAGCCTTGCTGGTATAATGAACTTCCAATCATTCAGCCAGAAGCATATTTACATACTAAGTAAACTTGAACTTTTCCACTGTTTTCGGTCTATATTGAGTCTAAAACATCAAGTACCGATACAGTGTCATTGGAGTATACTTGATTACACCAAAAACATAACCAATAAAATGCAGTTTAACTTGACTTTCTGGACATTGTTTTCTATGCTCTCAAAACACCTAGAATTCCTTTCTTTCCAAATAGTCCACCATATACTAGCAGGGTTGATTCTCCATCTGTTTCTGTCCTTTGCATTCACCCCTGTTGCCTCCCAACTCTTCAAAGCCTGAGACCTTCTTGGGCATGGTCCAGGAGATGCCTTTGAGGTTCAAAAAAATCTCCATCTCCTGATCTCCTTCTGATCTTTCGAGGCCTCTTTTCATACAAAAGCATATCCACTCCATAATATTCACAAGAATACAAAATGGCAATCGGCAACATTAATTTGTTGTCAGGAATTCAAATATTCTTCATGGATCTAGAGAAGTAATAACCTTTCTTGTTTCTACAGGAGTTCAGGAGATTGAAGTTTTTTGTGATTGAGGAAGGAGATTTTCCTGTAAGGAGATGGGAGGACCTTGATAGTGATATCTTGTTGAAGATACTCAATTTCTTTGACCGTTTTGAGCTGTCTGCTGGAGTTGCTCATGTTTGTAGTGCGTGGCGATTGGCTTGTTGTGATCAACTTCTCTGGAAGACGCTGGACTGTCGGTACTAAAATCAAACTTCATCAAAACGCCGCGAGAGCCGTACGTATATGTGGACTCACAGTCTGATAAAACATTGACCCGCCTCCTAAAGATTTGCTTGAACCTCAGTTCTGGAAACATACTAACATTGATCTTCCATTACAATTTGTATGTCTGCAACGACCAGTTGACTTATACAGCTGAGAGGTATTCCCCCTATAAACCTTCATCTTTCTATTGTACTATAACTTAAATCAAGAAACCGACAGCAAGCATCATTCCAGAGTTCAGGTATCTGAATCTCAGATGCCCTATGATTTTCCATTATTCAAATTCAGGAGATGCAAAATTTACTGTGAGAATGAAGAAAACTGTTAATTAAATTGCCTCTTTTTCAGGTGTCCTCGTCTTAAACGTCTTGTTATGCCTGCTTGGAACAGAATAGAAAAGACAGGAATTTGCAGGGCTATTCGTATGTGGGAAGATCTTGAATCACTGACGATGCCTAGTATAGTGAATCCTCCATTTGTCATGGAGGAAATTGCAAGGAGTTGCAAAAATTTTGCTGAGCTCAAGATTATGGGGCCCTGTGATATGCTCTTTGCATCTACACTGGTATCATTTCTTCCAAACTTGAAAGTGTTGAGTGTGAGGTGCACAGTGTTATCTAAAAGTGTGTTGGTTACTAGCTTGGACGGGTTAAAAAAGTTGGAAGTGCTCAACATATCTCATTGAATAATTACTGAAGACCTTCCTCCACCTGCACCAAAGAAAATTCTGACTGAGCTTGATGAATCAATCCTTGAAAAAGCATCTAGGTTATGCAAATTCCTAACTTGCATGAGTGACTCATGCATCATGTGTCAGCGCACTCGAAATGATGAAGGGCTGATGAGGTGGTATAAGTATGAAGAGGGCCTCTGGAAAGTGGATGAGGTGAGATCTCTTGCAATTTGACAACTTTAAGAATGTATTGCTTCTTGAGTTAAAGGTCCTGTAAAATGTGTAAACTTGTGTGTATGACATTAATTACAGAACTGAGTAATAAAATGGAATTTGGAACTGTAATGAAAATTACTTGATGAATGGATGTTGAGCAATTGTCAGATTTAGTGTAATATTGTATTTAAATAAAAGATTAGGTGGGTACAATTAAGGGATTCAAATAAATATTGGATTGACTCAACTAGCCAACCTCCCTAACCCTACACATGTCTTCGTCGTTATATGCGAGAAGATCGTGGAATCTCAATGGGATTAGGTATAATCCCTTGAATCTCAGGGTGTCACCGTTGTGAATGTTTCCTTCCCTTCATATGCTGCAAGACAAATCATCTTGATGCATACTATACCAGGGGCTGAAGGACATATCAGGTGGCAAGCTTCATAGCATTTGTTGGATCCTCGAAATGGAAGTGTGTGAACACTCTTAGACGAGCTTTACCCATCCACCATGTGTTTAGCTAGCTAATCTTTTCCCTTGACAGTTTTTCGCCCAATACTAAAAAAAGAAATATTTCCAAGAGCATCTATATGTAATCTAGCAAAATTATATGGGATGGGGATGGGGATGGCTTAGGTGGGATGGTGAAGGGGGTAGGGATTGGAGTGTTGGGTGGGTAGGGAGGAGACATTTGCCGTGGAGTGTCACTTATAGTACTTGTTTTCCTTGCTTCCATTACGTAAGTTATATTCCTTATTTTAAGGAACTTTTGTCTTGGACAAATGTTTCCCAAAACATTTTGACCAATCAAACATACAAAAATTGGAAAGCATTTTCTGAAAAATAATTTCCTCCATACCAAATACACTCTTTAGTATCACACCCCGGAATCCACGTGACCGGCACTTGATGCTCTACCTAACCCGAACGAACCAAACCATACAAGAGAGCTCATCTATATGCTCAATATATACATGCGAAAATCTTTTGGAATTTAAAAACATCGTCATTTGAACAATTTAAAACCAAAGCATGTTGAACAATTTAAAACCAAAGCATGAATACATTCTTTAACTAACACTCTTTAAAAGAAAAATGCACTAGGCAGAGAGTTTCATTCCTGCATGCTATATGAGTAACCAAAGGAAAACTCCACATCTCTGTAGATACTTCTGGTAAGGTCAGCATTTGCACTCCTAAAGAACTATCATACTATTCTTTTATATAAAATTGATATAAAAAGGAACATTATATCAATTAATGATTGAGTCGAAGAGATAGTACAAAAAGTAAAACATGTTCCTAACTGGTCATAAAAAAAACATGTTCCTAACCAATCTTTAAGCACCAAGCCTTATGAAATAAAGAAACTTTTCTGATTTACCGGGAGTACCACTCTATCAGACACAACTTCAAAACAACTAGGCTATGTACTTATTGTCATATACCCTACTTACTCAAGTCGTCTCATCGTTGTACCGCACGAATCGACTCACCCATGCTAGCTATAAACTTAACTGCTGGACAGAAGTGTTTATTTTATTAATATGTATATGTATTTATACAAGAGAGTAAACAACAAATAAGGAAAGAATCAACTAATAAAGTATTGTGATGTCCTAATCATAATAGAAACTAAATCACTAATGAGATACTAAGATATGGAAGATCAATCAAGATATATCCTAATATCAATCCAGAGATATCATTAATATGCCCCCACAAGATGGTAGATCGGTCTGATATACCAATCTTGGACCTTAGTGCTTCAAATGGAGCTTTTGAAAGCGGCTTGGTAAGAAGATCAACCAACTGGTCTCGGGATGAAACATGAGAAACACGCAGCAGGCCTTGTTGGCAGAGATTTCAAACAAAATGACGGTCAATCTCGATGTGCTTCATTCTGGAATGAAAACTGGTTTAGCACACACATAGATAGCACCAAGATTGTCACAATAAATAACTGGTGGTTCCTTGAGAATAACAGATAACTTCTGAAGCAAATTACGGACCCAACAAATTTCAGCTGACACTGAAGCAATATCCCGATATTTAGCTTCTGTGGATGAGCGAGCAACAACACTTTGCTTCTCTGAACTCCATGATATTGGATTGGAGCCTAAAAACACAATGTATGGTGTAGTAGAGGAGCGATCTTCATGATTACCTGCCCACTCTGCGTCAGAGAAGGCATGCGTATTTAGTGACTTGCCTTTGCAAAGAAACAAACCATTAGTAGATGTGCCAGCAAGGTATAGCGAAGAACTCGTTTGACCATAACCCAATGTGTAGTCGTTGGAGCACTTGCAAACTAAGACAATTTACTTACAGCAAAGGCAACATTTGGTCGGGTAAGGTGAAGATATTGTTAACTTCCAACTATACTCGGATATTCTTTAGGATCCTCAAGTAAAGAGCCATCACTACTTATGGGACAAGATCTGCTGCCATTGGTGTGCACATGGGATTAGCTTCAACCATGTTTGCTCGGTCTAAGATTTCATAGATATACTTCTACTGACTTGAGAAAATTTCAGAAGGTGAGCGAATAACTTGAACACCCAAGAAAAAATGCAAATCACCAAGATCTTTAATAGAGAAATGATTAGTAAGACACCCAATAAAATCTTCCACCGAACTTTGATGATTACCCATGATAATAAGATCATCAACATAGACAATGAGATAGACCATAACTCCAGATTTAGCATAAATAGATAAGTGATGATCTGACTGAGAGTGGAAAAATCCACATGAAATAAGATAGGATTTGAGATCCTCATACCATGCTCGTGGAGCCTGGTTAAGCCCATAGATTGCTCTATGAAGCCGACAAACATGAGTGGGGTATGTCTCATTCACAAACCCAGGAGGTTGAGACATATAAACTTCTTCAGTTAGAGTACCGTGCAAGAAGGCATTGTTAGCATCTAATTGATGAAGTTGCCAATCAAATGACGCAACCAATGAGAGAATAAAACACATTGTGGTATGCTTTGCTACTAGAGAATGTGTTTCACCATAATCAACACCTGGATGTTGCACAAAACCTTTAGCAACAAGTCGGGCTTTATAGTAGCTAATACTTCCATCAGAATTGTTTTTAACACGAAAAACCCACTTTAGACTCGACGGGTTTAGCGTGAGGATTTGCTGGTACAAGAGACCATGTGCCTTGACCTTTAAGAGCCGATAATTCCTTATTCATAGCAGCACGCCATTTAGGATCTTTTAATGCTTTGCTAATATTCCTAGGTTGAATAGGTTTGGGTATTGAATTGAAGGAAATCAAGGATTTGGTAGGCTTTGGTTTGCTATGGGTATTTGAGGAAGTGATTTGCAATTTAGAAGGTTGTGCAATAGGGGATGATTCGGCTTGAGGATATAAAGTAGCATTAAGATAAAGTCTTTGAGTTGGCTTACTAATATTGTTTTTAGAACGGGTAACCATGGGATGATTTGGTATAGGGACAAAAGAAGGAATGGAGAAGTGGAAGGGGTTGGTACTGATGATAACGATGAGGAAGCAGAAGTAGAAGAAAAGGTGGAAGAAGATATACCTGGGAAAAATGTGATGGAGTTCTCAGCTCTTCTGATGAAAAGTGATTGTTGGTGGCCTCAAGAGATGTACTTCCTGAATCCGATGTTGTAGATCTAATTGGAGGAGTTAGCAAATAGGCTTGATGTAAATGGAATAATATGATGAGAGAGAACCCATATATCAACAGTGTTAGACCCAAGGTGATTGGCCTTGATTTCCATAGATGAGTATGGGTCCTTGTGCTTGGAGATATATAATCTAGTCTAGACTTCATAGGAACAAAACAAAGGTAAACACTTTGATTTTGTGAGTATCCAAGAAAAAAGACGTGGGGAGCTTCTCATGAAGCTCTTCAAATGTCACTGGAGTTTCTTGGGCACGTAGAGCTGCAGCGTTAGTGTCATATTCAGCTGTAAGTCCATGAAGAGCACGAAGGAAGAGCTCACCCATTGAAATTTGGATGCCAACAGAGGCTAAAGTGCTGCAAATTTGATTGATCTTTTGCAGATATGAAGTAATGGAGAGGTTACCCTTTTCATGTTGCTTAGAGACTCTCTAAGACACATTATACGAGCATGTGATGGCTTCGCATAGGTTGCTTCCATATTTTGTTAGAGAGCACGTGAAAATTTGTCATCAATGACAAAGGGAACAATATCAGAAGATATAGAGGCAAATGACACTCCAGATGAGATGGTCTTGTCGTTGATGAAAAGGTGTGGTTGTTGAACTTGGTGATTGTTCAATAAAGTGGAGGAAATCATATGTAGTGAGATGGTTTCCCATTAGTATTTCCATGACTGATAATTTGTATTGTTGAGCTTTAGAGGTGCCTAGCAACAATGTTGATATTGATCAACTGCTCATTGTTATTTATGGTGAGAATCATGGGAGAATTTGGTACAACTACTGGAGAAGGTGTGGTTGAGGTGTTCTCAGCAGAGTAATTGGTTGAAACCATTGTTATTGGCAGCATAAAACACAAATGCTCAGGAAGAAAAAAAATGCAGTGAAGCTTTTAGGTTCTTATACCATATAGACTTTACTGTTGGAGAAAAGTGTTTATTTTATTATTATGTATGTGTATTTATACAAGAGAGTAAACAACAAATAAGGAAAGAATCAACTAATAAAGTATTGTGATCTTTCCCTAATCATAATAGAAACTAAATCACTAATGAGATACTACGTAATGAAAGATCAATCAGGATATATTCTAATATCAATCCAGAGATGTCACTAATACTACCAAGATAGCACAATACCCTCTCATGGGGCACTTTGTCATAGTTCCAAACCTAAGGTTGGTTCTACGCCTACACTAGCATGTGTAGTTTCATGATCTAATATAGAAAATATCCAATGCCAATCTTGGTGAGCTCAAGTAATTCCAAAAGTTAACAATTTTCCGTTACAACATGTTAAAAAAATATCATTTACACCCCCAACTTTGCTTCAAAAATCAAACTACCCCTCAACTTTGAGCAATAGACATTCTCCCCAAATATCAATTGATATTTTTAGATGTCTATTTTACCATTACATTATCAACCTTTATTAGTTTTTTTACTTCTTTAAAATCATGGTATATAGTACTAATTGATTGTATATGTTAACGATGTTCTATAATGAAATAAATGAGTAGAATAACAAGTATTTTAATAATAATCAAAGCTTTAATATCTAGTGAAAATAACAGAAAGTCGTAACCTTATAAACATATTCCAATATAGATTATGTAAGAAAATAATTAATAAAAATAGAGATACATTTTATAATGATTAATTTCCTAAATGATTATCTATTTATATTATAAATAAATTTTAAATTATAATTTTGAAAATATTTCATTAATGACAATCAAAATTTATTTATCTATATAGAAAAAGAATATAAGAGAGAGTAAGTAAACACTAAACTCATGCACACATAAACATTTAATGCATGTAGTATTAAAATAACAATCATAAAAAAATAGCGTCAAATTCTGTGACATTCATAACAAGATTTTTTTACTTAAAATGATAATGAACTTAAATACAAGTCTATAATAAGGTATAAAATTATTTAAACTATCGGTAAAATATCAAGGTTAAAAAATAAATTATTATAATATAAAAAAGTATTACATAGATGAATAATTGAAAATGTTGAGGGAAATAGCATAGGATAAGGGGGTAAGAATGTCTATTGTTCAAAATTGAGCAGAGAGTTTGATTCTTAAAACAAAGTTGACGGGTTGTAAATGATTTTCACCATTAATTAAAGCATCAAGTAGATGCACAATTAAATGGGCATAATGACAAAGAGACAAAACTCACAAATACAAAAAGAGAATTTTAAGCCCTTATACATTGCCTCGCCTCTAAAACTAGAGTGCTAATGAAAGTCAGAAACTATTCAATATTAGATGCTAGGACTACATTGTCCAGCAAAAAAGGTTGACTGGGCACTTGGCTTCAAGTGCATGAGTGGAAGTGGAAGTGGGAGTTGAGGAACCATCAAAACATCTCGGTCCAGATACACCAAAATATTATAGAAGGAATCAAATTTCAGATCTTTTTGATGGTCTTATCAACTGCCTGTAGAATCGAAGACATATGAGCTATCTCTTAATCTTTGTGGCATCATCCAACTTCAAGTAAAAAAACATAGGAAAATATTTCAAAGATCATATGCTAATGGGCGGTGAAGGAAGATGTGGCTGACTCTCTCCCGAATATTCTTGCAAAAATAGCATATGTTGACCAACTGCAATGCTTTCCTATTCAGGTTGTCTAGAGTAAGACAAGCATTGTTTAGTGTGATCCAGCTGAAGCATTTAATCTTCATAGGTAGATTAGTCTTCCATACTAGATTACATAGCCATTTATCAGCTACTTGACTTTGTTAACATACTTGTATATATCATTCTTTCACTGTGAATATAACTTTGCTTCCCTACCTTAGCCTATCTAGTTTACTTTCATCAAAACCGTGAGCTTCCACCTTTGCTAACATTTCCATCAAACTCCCAAGTTCCTAGTCCTGCAAAAACCTTTTCAAATGCACATCCCAACTGTTGTTGGTCCTGTTTTGAGCAATTGAGGAGTCCTTATCCAAAGCAATGTTGAAGATATTGGGATATTCCTCCATGAGAGTTGTATTGTTTTACCATCAATCCTTCTAGAGCTTGATATACACACCATCCCTGTAGCGACCCTTCCGAAATAATATAAGCCAATAACTCACAAGATTTTTATGCATATATTGTCCTCACACTAGTAAAAACGATATAAAAAGAATATTACTAACTTCCGAGTACCCAAACTAGGTGGTTCATGCTTCACACCATCATTCAAAATTAGTGGTAAATTTAATATATTACAAGACTTGGGCTTACACACCCCAAAAGAACAAAACATATAGCTATACTTATATTACAACCCATGGTGACATGATCAAATTAGTCCTCAAAATTTCATGTAAATATACAACACATAGATCATGTACAAGTCCCAAGGTTTATACAAAATATAGATGCCTATATGC
>JAJOOR010026529.1:0-28408 GCA_036250505.1 Solanum acaule
TTTTCCAAAAGTGACTACTTCCAATTTCAAGCTTCTTCATATTCATTTTAAATCGTCGGATGTTACACAATTAAAACGACATTACAAAAAAAAACCCCTCATAGAACCTCATTATAAAGTCAACACAAAGTCATAGGCTCTTGCTTAACCTATCATTTTTCCGAGTCGTTACAGCTATCCTGGCCGCTAGGGCTTCAATGGTAGTGTTCAGGGGTGTCACAACATCAGTTAGGGCCATCTGGATCATGCTTAGAACAACGGTTTCTAAACAAGTAGCCCGACGATCAGCAGAAAGTGCCATTTGTCCCATCCGGAGTACGGAAGTGTAGGTGAGTGGGGGCCTGGAAATAGCAGCAGAGGAACCTGGAGTGTCAGTGGAAGTAGCAGTGGTAATGGATATACCTGAAGGTCCAAGAGCTGGAGTGAGCAGAAGTGCTTTTGTATGTGTAGATCCAGTGGTCGCCACTTTAGTCTGCTTCGCGAATCGCCGACTACTATCGGTGATCAAAGGTTCGCTAGCTAAAAGTTACAGTGCAATGAAGATTCAGGAGTGCAGACAGAGGGAGATCATAGCCACTTTAGGCGAGCCGCCTAGTTGTTTGACGAACCCGATCCAGTTAGCTAAACAACCTAACCTGCCTTCCTTCAATTCGAATTAGACCTCGCAAATTGCCAAAATACAATTTACAGTTGCAATAATGAAATTAAATTAAGACCCATGGCATTCATCCTCCCAAAGCTTAAATCATTTCATGCACAAGCAAAGAGATATTTAAAAAAAGCGAGATCAATTAGGCACGATTCTTAGATCGAGTCTGGCACTTAGACAAGATAGGTTTATCAGATAGAGGCCTAGCACATATAAACCCAACCAGTTTTAATTTAATAAGAGAACAATTTTTTTGTAGTTTCGAGATTTCGGAAAAAACCAACCTTTGATGCTGCTTGAACTGTGTTGAGATGCTAGGAAGCAATGTAATCCAACGCTTTAGCACAAATCGACAACTAAAATACCAGGAGTGTAGAGATAATGAATATTACTTACTAGGTGTGGTTTTTCGACAGTTGAAATTGAGTGGAAAATGAATATTTTTCCATTTTTTAAACTATTGGCCTTTAAAAACACTCCAGTTGTTGCTCATTCGGTGATATTAGTTTGTACCACTAAATGATTCAGCGATATGCCAAGTGATTCCCATTGCCGCTGATTGTTAAAGATTGTAGCTTGGATCTTGAGTATGATGGCGGTCTAGATCAAAGTCGCCGAATAGTTTGGTGATTCACCAAATGGGACTACCAATTACCAATCCACATTTTTCATTCATTCTCCACGTTCTCTCCTGCAAAATTAATACAACATTATTTCTAAAATAAAACTAAAGCTCGTAAAGGTTTTGGGTTGCCTCCCAAACAACGCCGTAGTTAACGTCCTTTGATCCTCTCTTCTCAGTCTGTGGTCTGCATTTGCTTTGATCTGTGGACACCATTTCCAATTCCTCGATTTTGTTAGTCAATTTATCCATATGACTTAGCAAAATAATCAATTGCTGCTCCTTCTCAGTGTCCTTGTTGATTTTAGTTGCAAGATCAAGGAATTTTGCTGTGATATCATAGGGGTATTTTTCACGGCCACTTATTATAAGTTGGTTCATTATTTCTCTGTTTCCAGGATTTAGACCCCTATATAAACATTCCAGTAGAGCTACATCGGGTATTTCATGAGTTCGACATTGCATCAATAGTATTTTAAACCTCAGCCACGACTCATGAAAGATTTCTCCTTCTAGATACTCGAAATTCAGGATGTGATCCCTAAACCTCAACACCTTTACTGGAAGGTGCTCCATTGGTCCACCATCTCCATCATGTATACTTATTTTCTTACCTCAACACGTAAACAACTAAGCAAAACTAAGAATTAGGTAACTAAACTACTACTACTAAGAACAACAATTCTATTAAACTAAAAATTGACAAATAACACCACTTCCCGGCAGTGGCGTCATTTTGATGCTTATCGTGACCAACGACACTATCCTACGGTATGAGTGTCTACGATCGTCAAAAATATAGTAACCCAACCAAGAGTTGGGGTCCTGTCCCAAGGGTGCGGTTTTGATAATTGATAGAAAAAATAAAATTACATTCTAACTAGTCATACTGAAAGATATTAATGAACAAAAATATAATAAATTAAAAGGGGAGACACGAAAGTGTCAAATATCAAATGGAGGTTTTATAACAAGTACTAAAATAGCAAAATAAACAAGAAAATCAAGTATGGGAAAAGGTTCTTGGGATGTAACCGCAATACAAGTTGAGATAAATCATTGGGTACATGCTTTCAATAGGAAATTTGCAAGACATTAGTGACTTGGCTAAGCTTTAAATGGAAATAAGTTCCCTCTCGGGAAACTTACCCCATTTCAAATGCGTTACTCTTGGTCACCCATTTGCCGCTTGAAGACCAGCCTACGCCTTACCCCATTCAATCTCTTGAGCTGAGTGTTAGGATATGGGACTAGGGCTCACCCTCTCGAGCTGAACCTCGTGTCGACCCACTCCTTAGGCCATCAGTCTAGTGGTTTTGGTTTCGCGACCTCCCTCTCGGACAAGCCAAAAACACATTGGTGGCGTTGAATTTGCAACAACAAATCCTTTAGATTAAACCACACCACTTGGTGAAATCATCATTCACATACATCTAACTTATCAGCAAGCAAGACCCAACAAGAATATCAACCTATATTTGCTAAATCACACCTGAAGAATGGGGGTTTTTAGTCACACATCAAGAAATAAGAAATCATACATAACATGATAAAGAAATCAACTGGGTATAAGAAATTAAACCTTGAATTAAGCTACGGAAGAAGAAATAAAAAAGACCCACTTCTAACTTGGGGAAGATGAACTCCATTCATCAAGTCTCCACAAAACCCTCTCCAAACTTGAGAGAAAAATACAGAAAAATATTATAGACTAATAATAATTTTTACTCTAAAATGTTCTACAGTAAGAATACAAATCTAACTAGTATTTATAGTTTTCATAGATTGTGCTGCGGCGGATCGTTCGACGACATTAGTTGAGATCGTCGATGAACTCGGTGATCCGCCCTGTAATCATGTCATCGCGTTTAGTGTTTTGCCTTTAGCAACCTCGTATTCTGGATCATTGGGCGGTACAGTACTGCTTCGCGAAATTAATTGGCGACTCGTCGACTGCTCGTTTCCTCGCCTTTCGATCCACTTCCTTCAAGGCTTCGCGTACTGGAACAAAGGGGGTGCTTGTAAATTCGATGACTCGCCAAATTGGACCAGCCGATCCGCAGACTTTCATTTCTTGTTCTTTTCAGCCCCTTTTTGCTCCGTTTTGCGCCTAACTGTCCATGCTTCCTGTAAAACGTCAAATACCAGAAACTTAAGCATTTTAATTTGGTATTGAGATAAAACAAGCAATCGAGGACACTGTTTCTATTAAAATAAAGCTCTAAGTGAGTCCAATTTGTGGATTCATCAACACCCCCAACTTAAAATTTTGCTTGTCCTCAAGCAAACTCAAGTTCAACAGTTCAAATAGGGTGCTTCAAACAGTGCTACACAAGACTAAATCACGAATGCACACAACAATACTCAATTTACTTATGCAAGATCACTTGTGTACTCAAATATTCAAATTGTGACACACCATTTCCAAAGATTCTCATGGTCGCAATACTTGCTACATGTGCATGTTTAAGCTCAACAAAAGTATCTAAATGCCCGCACGTAAAGAATGATTCTAATTGCACACAAAGATATGAGTCAATTTATGATTAGGAATTAGTTACAACGCTCAAACTCAAAAAAGAGGAACACAATGCATGTTTTCACCCATAGGCTTGCCCTTATTTTCCAATTGACTTTCGATCCAGCTTACTCAAGATCAAAAAGGTCTTTCTAAGGCTTGTAATGGGGCTGAGTGCAAAGGCATGGTCATTTAGGTTCAGGTACTTTTTCCTCGTGAGTTGTGGCCTTCTCAAGGCATTCCCTTCTCTTCCTTTATCAATTCTTTTTCTAGTGCTTCTAAGTCACCTTTTTTTTGTTTTATTCTCCTCCATGGATAGCTTGAAACCCGATTCTCTTCATACTTTATTCCACATTTTTTTATTCGAATAGAAGGGTTCCATTTTTATGCAATACCATGGGTTAAGGGGGACTTTTCTTGCACTTCTTGACTTCTCCTTTTCCCTTTCACCACACCCCCAACTTAGGCTTTCGGCCTAAGTTGTCTATTCGCTTAACGACAACTCAAGAGGATTGTAGGTAGTGGTTAAAGTAAGGTCTAGGGTTCATCAAGGTTGTTCCAAAGAAAGGTAAGGCTCAAAGGGTGTTCAAAAGAGTTTCATACGCTCACAGGTAGGCTAGAAAAAGAGGCATATGTTAAATTGGTTCACACTTTTCAAAAGTTGCCTAAAATCATCTCAAGAGGACACCTTTCTAAAAAATCATACTAATGGGGTAAATTCTAGGTTTATTCATGCATGGTTCACAATATGCTAATCACACAAGGCATCGATACTTCAGTCAAACAAGACTAGACACGTTCGTTAGTGTGTAACGGTCCTCACAAAAAAATCAATTTGATAAATGGGTTGTCACAACGAATGCAAAGAGTGCACATATTGTCTATGTAATTTCATTTGGCCTCGTCGTAGCCATGCATTCTTGTTTGTTCAATTGAGAGCACTGTTCAAGTCATCGATATTGATCGAAACCGAGACTTAAATTTTTGGAAAAGAACAACCACTTTCAATACAAAAGGTGGAGAATTTTTTTTGAAAGGATCAAAATTATTTTGCAAGTAAAACAACAGGAGCCATAAGCTTAAACATCCACAGAAAAGTAGTATTTAAAACTCAAATTAAAGCAGACGACTCAAATTTATGCAGAACAAAACATGAATGTCAACACAAAAGGTGTGGGCCTCACTCCACCACAAATAAAAAGCCTTTGTCCTCAAATGCAAATAAACACAGAATCCGAAAGGAAAAATAAAGAAATACAAAGAGGGAAGCAAAGAGGTTATCCTGGCTACTTGATCGACTCATATGGCTAGGCTTCAGTGCTTGGAGTAACCTCTAGAAGTACCGGCCTCACTGAATCCCGCAGTTGGAGCTTTGGCCAAGGAAACCTGCACAACAGTATCTATCATGATTTCCTCAGTCTCTGCTATGTTGTTTGTTGTAGCTCCCTCGAACTTATTTTCATCAGTCTCTGCTTCTGCTCCTGAATTTTCTATCTGTTCCACTCTATCCCCATATCCAGTAGTAGTCTGAGGCCTCTCAGGCATGGCTGCAATTTCCACCATCCCAAAGACCATGGACACCTCAGTGGCCATCAAGTGATTCACATCTTCTCGCAGCTCAGCAATGGCAGCTTTTACAAATCTTATCTCACTAGTGGACCCTTGTTTGTGCTCACATACCATTATCCTGGCCGCTAAGGCTTCAATGGTAGTGTTCAGGGGTGTCACAACATCAGTTAGGGCCGTCTGGATCATGCTTGGAACATCGACTTCTAAACAAGCAGCCCGACGATCGGCAGAAAGTGCCATTTGTCCCATCCGGAGTAGGGAAGTGTAGTTGAGTGGGAGTCTAGAAATAGTAGCAGAGGAACCTGGAGTGTCAGTGGAGGTAGCAGTGGTAATGGATATACTTGAAGGTCCAAGAGCTGGAGTGAGCAGAAGTGCTTCTGTAGGTGTAGATCTAGTGGTCGCCACTTCAGTCTGCTTCTTTTTTGTTTGATCCGTAAGATATTCGACTTTGATCTTTCAGAAATTGGTCGAGGTTGTGGGCACCACTTCTACATCCTTCTTGGCATCTAGAGGTACTCGGGCATTTCTGCATAATGTAGTAATTAAAACCGAAAAAGAGAGAGATGTCTAGCTTTGCTTGGCACACATATGGATTTCGGAAGCAATAATAGTTCCCAGATTTATCCTTGATTTCTCTATGATGCACCTAAGACATGCTGCTTTAGCGAGGCACATAATTGATTCATTTTGTGATGGCATAATGGAGCTGATGATAAACCCGAACCAGTATCTTGCAGCTACGTTCAGATCTTTCTTTTCGATTGGGATTCCTTCTGCTAGCCATTTCAGAGTATTGTTATCTGAGATTAGCGGAGCCAACCACTGTTTCATCGCATCCATCTACTTTGTTCTGATCAAGTGCTGACAGTGATCATTGATCTTATTGGACATACCCAAGGCTATGTTGATAGCCTCACTGTCACAAGCTACCTTCCTTCCTCTTACCACCACATAGTCAACTGCTTTGAAAGACGTGACTAGTCTTTTTCGCTGAGGTACAATTGCACTGTATGCACTATAAAACTCTCTAACCTAGCTTGGCATATAAGAACCACGTTGTTTTGTGAAAACTTCAAATTTGTGATATTTCAGGCATTCCATTATCTCAGGATACCTATCAATCACCCCATCTATAGACAACTATTTTTCTTCAATGATCGTTCTTAGTCCATCAGACTTTAATCTATTCGATGATCTAGGTGGGGGGGCTTGTACTGGAGGTGCCAGTATTATTGCATGTTCTGGAGCTGGAGGAGTCTGAGCAGTGGATCAAGGATTTATGATCCACATTGGGTCATTAAGCTATTTGGATAGTAGCTCATTCCTTCGTGGCTCTATCAGTTCATCTTCATCTAAACTCATACTCTCACTATCTTATGTTGTTGGGTCATTGGTGTAAAAACCCATGCTATAGGAGCTTGCATGTGATAGGTCAACGATTTTTTCCTTACCCTTGCCTTTTCTGCTCGTACTGGAAATATTTGCAACATTGCTTTTGGATGCAGGTGTATCATCTTTTATTGTTATCTATTTTTTCTTGCTTTGAGTTAGCGTGCTGCTTCTTGTAACTTTGGGTTTGGCCATGTCTGCAATCAATAAGGAGCAAGTTAGAAATAAGTAAATCAGTGGTGCAGACCTATAGTGGCAGACAGATGTGCCGAACTCGTCGGCGAATCACAAATCTCTTTGGCGAGTCAGGTCGAGCTCTCCTACAATTTTGCCCTAATAGCTTTCACAAGTCGGCGATGAGAAAGTTCCATTCGCAAATCACCGACTACTATCGGCGATCAAAGGTTCACTCGCTAAAAGTTACAGTGCAATAAAGATTCAGGAGTTCAGACAGAAGGCGATCAAAGCCACTTTAGGCGAGCCGCCTAGTTGTTTGACGAACCTGACCCAGTTCCCTAGACAACCTAACGTGCCTTCTTTCAATTCGAATTCGACCTCACAAATTCCCAAAATACAATTTACAGTTGCAATAGTGAAATTAAATTAAGACCCATGACATTCATCCACCCAAAGCTTAAATCATTTCATGCACAGGCAAAGAGGGATTTCAAAAAATCGAGATCAATTAGTCACGATTTTCAGATCGAGTCTAGAATTTAGACAAGATAGGTTTATCAGAGAGTGGCCTAGCACATATCAACCCAACTAGTTTTAATTTAATAAGAGAACAAAATTTTAGTAGTTTTGGGATTTGGGAGAAACCAACCTTTGATGCTGCTTGAAATGTGTTGAGATGCTAGGAAGCAATGTAATCCCACGCTTTAGCACTAATTGACAATTAAAATACTAGGAGTGTAGAGACAATTAAGATTACTTACTAGGTGTGGTTTTTCGACAGTAGAAATTGAGTGGAAAATGAACATTTTTCCATTTTTAAAAATTGTTGACTTTTAAAAACTATCCTGTTATTGCTCATTCGGCGATATTAGTTTGTACCGCTGAATGATTCAGTGATACGATAAGTGATTGCCCTCGCCGCCGATTGTTACAGACTGTAGCTTGGATCTTGAGTCTGTCGGTGGTCTAGATCGAAGTCGCCGAATAGTTTATTGATTCGCCAAATTGGACTACCAATTACCAATCCATATGTTTCATTTATTCTCCACGTTCTCTCCTGCAAAATTAATACACCATTATTTCTATAATAAAACTAAAGATGGTAAAGGTTTTGGGTTGCCTCCCAAGCAGCGCCTTAGTTAAAGTCGTGGCACGATGCAAGTTAATGCTTAAATCGGATTTTTGGGGTTGTACCTAGTGCATCTGGTTATCCCACTTGTTCATGCGGATGAGGCTCAAGAAACACATGACTTAGGAGAGTTTCGATTAGCTGGATAGATCTAGAGTGGGAGTTGTTCATCTGATTTAGCACTTCTACGCTTTCTCTAATCTTCTCTAGCACTCAATCTTGCTCATTTAGCTTATGAAGAATGATTAATAGCATATCATCGATACACTTATTTTCATTGTCCATAGATTCTCTCTGCTCAGTTTGTGGTCTGCATTTGGTTTGATCTGTGGACACCATATCCAATTCCTCGATTTTGTAAGTCTATTTATCCATATGAGTATGCAAAATAATCAATTGCTGGTCCTTCTCAGCGTCCTTGTTAATTTTAGGTGCAAGGTCAATGAATTTGGCTGCAATCTCATAGGGGTATTTTTCATGACCACTTGGCATAAATTGGTTCATTATTTCTCTGTATCCAGGATTTAGACCCCTGTATAAACATTCCAGTAGAGCAACATCAGGTATTTCATGAGTTGGGCATTTCGTCAATAGTGTTTTAAACCTCAACCTTGACTTATGAAAGGTTTCTCCTTCTAGATGCTTGAAATTCAGGATGTGATCCTTGAACCTCATCACCTCTACTGGAAGGTGCTCCATTGGTCCACCATCTCCATCATGTATACTCATTTTCCTTCCTCAACACGGAAATAACTAAACAAAACTAAGAATTAGGTAAGTAAACTACTACTACAAAGAACAACAATTCTATTAAACTAAAAATTCTCAAATAACACCACTCCCCGACAGCGGCACCATTTTATTTCTTATCGTGACCAACGACACTATCCTATGTTATTAGTGTCTACGATCGTTGATAATATAGTAACCCAACCAAGGGTTGGGGTCATGTCCCAAGGGAGCGGTTTTGAGAATTGAGAGAAAAATAAAATTACATTCTAACTAGCCATAGATAAAAATAGTAACGAACAAACACATAGTAAATTAAAGGAGGAGACACGAAAGTGTCAAATATCAAATGGGGGTTTTTTACAAGTACTAAAACAACAAAATCAAGTATTGGAAAATGTTGAGATTAATCGTTGGGTACATTCTTTCAACAGGAAATTTGCAAGACAATAGTGACTAGGCTAAGATTTAAATGGAAATAAGCTCCCTATCGGGCAACTTACCCCTTTTCAAATGCATTCCTCTCGGACACCCATTTGCCGCATGAACACCAGCCTACGCCTTACGCCACTCACTCTCTCGAGCTAATTGTTAAGATATGGAAATAGGGCTCACCCTCTCGGGCTAAACATCATATCGACCCACTCCTTAAGCCATCAGTCTAGTGATTTTGGTTTCGCGACCTCCCTCTCGGGCAAACCAAAAACACATGGGTGGCTTTGTAAATGCAACTACAAACCCTTTAAATTAAACCACAACCACTAGGTGAAATCACCATTAACATACATCTAACCTATAAGGAAGCAAGACCCAACAAGAATATCAACCCATATTTGCTAAATCACACCTCAAGAATGGGGGTTTTCAGCCACACATCAAGAAATAAGAAATTATACCTAACATGATAAGGAAATCAACTGGGTATAAGAAATTAAACCTTGAATGAAGCTACGGAAGAAGAAATAAAGAAGACCCACTTCCAACTTGGGGAAGATGAACTCCTTTCTTCAAGTCTCCACAAAACCCTCTCCAAACTTGAGAGAAAAATACCAAAAAATACTATAGACTAATACAAAATTTTACTCTAAAATGTTTCACACTAAGACTACAACTCTAACTAGTATTTATAGTTTTCACAGATTGTGTTGCGGCGGATCGTTCAACGACATTAGTCGAGATCACCGATGAATTCGGTGATCCGCCCTATAATATGCTCACCGCCTTCAGTGTCTTGCCTTCATCATTTTCTTATTCTGGTTCATTAGCTGGTATAGTACTGCTTCGCAGAATTAATCGGTGACTCGCCGACTGCTCCTTTCCTCGCCTTTCAATCCCCTTCCGTTCAGGCTTCGCGTACTAGAACAAAGGGTGCTGCATGTCAATTCGGTGACTTACCAAGTTGGACTCGGCGATCCACATACTTTCATTTCATGTTCTTTTCAGCCCCTTTTTGCGCCTAAGTGTCCATGCTTCCAGTAAAACTTCAAATACCTGAAACTTAAGCATTTTAGTTAGGTATTGAGATAAAACAAGCTTTCGAGGACACTATTTCTATTAAATTAAAGCCCTAAATGAGTCCAATTTGTGGACTCATCAGTACTAAGTCTGGTCCAATTAACCCTGACTCATCTACCTCGAACCATCTGATAAGGGAACTACATTTGCGCCCATACAAAACCTCATAAAGTGTCATCCCTGATAACTATTATTGTATGCTAATTCTATAAGAGATAAGTGGTCATCCTAACTCCCTTTGAAGTCTAGCGCACACGCCCGTAGCATATCCTCGAGTGTCAAAATTGTGCGATCAGTCTGGCCATCTCCCTGAGGGTGAAAGGTTGTATTATGATTAACATGTGTCCCCAGTCTTTTCTGGAAGGACTTCCAGAAGTTGGAGGTAAATTGTGCTCCTCTATTAGAAATAATAGATACTAGGACACCATGTACCCTAACAACCTCTATAATATAGAGCCCTGCATAGTCTTTGGCCGTAAAAGTAGCCCTGACTAGTAAAAAGTGGGCTGATTTTGTTAGTCTATCAACAATTACCCAGATAGAGTCAAACTTGCGACACGATCGAGGTAACCTTGTAATAAAATCCACATTAATTTCTTCTGACTTCCAGAAAGGAATGGCTATCTCCTGAACTAGCCCAGCGGTCTTTTGGTGCTTAACCTTCACCTGTTGGTAGTTAGGACACTGTGCAACAAACTCAGCAACGTCCTTCTTCATCCTATACCACCAATATATCTCTTTAATATCATGGTACATCTTCATCGAACCAAGGTGAATAGAATAATGGGAATGATGTGCCTCTTCCATAATCCAATGTCGAAGCTCTGCAACATTCGGAACACACAATTGACCACTACTTCTAAGCACTCCATCGCCTGCTATATCAAATGCTAAAGTCTGTTGATTTTGAGCCTTGGCTCTAAGCTACGATCCTCTTGTTGCCATGATTTTACTTCTACAACTATAGATGATACGGCTGTGTCCTGAATTGTTACTCCACTATCTTCTGCCTCTAACAATCTGACTCCCAAGCTAGCTAACTGATAAAGCCCTCGTGCTAGCTCACGCTTCTCAACATCAAAATAGGATGAACTACCCATAGATCTTCGACTAAGGGTATCGGCTACCACATTCTCCTTTCCTGAATGATATAAAATATCCACGTCGTAGTCTTTCAGTAACTCAAACCATCAATGTTGTCGCAGATTTAACTCTTTCTGTCTAAAGATATATTGAAGTCTTTTATGATCTGTGAGGATGTCATCATGAGCGCAATACAAATAATGTCTCCAGATCTTCAACGCATGCACAACTGCTGCCAACTCTAAATCGTGGGTTGGATAGTTCTTCTCATGTTTTCTCAACTGCCTTGAAGCATATGAGATAATCTTACCATGTTGAATTAGAACACATCCCAACCCAACACCAGAAGCATCACAATACACCACATAGCTTTCTGAACCCTCTGGCAATACTAGAACTGGTGCTGATGTCAACCTGTCCTTCAGCTCCTTGAAACTATGCTCGCAAGCCTCAGTTCACTAGAACTTAGTTTCTTTTTTAGTCAGCTTCGTTAATGGTGCTGAAAGTGAAGAGAACCCCTTTACAAACCTTCTGTAGTACCCAGCTAACCCTAAGAAACTACGAACCTCATTCGGAGTCATGGGTCTGGGCCAAGTGTTTACGGACTCAATCTTTTGTGTATCAACCGCAATGCCTGCATCTGATACAATATGGCCTAGGAAAGCCACATAGCTCAACCAGAACTCACACTTGGAGAACTTTGCATAAAGTTCCTACTATCGAAGAACCTAAAGGACTACTCGCAAATGATTTCCATGCTCAACTTTTGAACGTGAATACACCAAAATATCATCAATAAATACAATCACAAACAAGTCTAGATACGGCCTGGATATACTATTCATCAGGTCCATGAACAATGTTGGGGCATTAGTTTATCCAAAAGACATTACCAAGAACTTAAAGTGTCCATATCTGGTTCTAAAAGCTGTCTTTGGAACGTCTTTCTCCCGAACTCATATTTGATGGTACCGTAATCTTAAATAAATCTTTGAGAAGAACTTAGCACCTTGTAATTGATCAAACAAGTCATCGATCCTCGGAAGCGGATACCTATTTTTTATAGTCTCCTTATTCAGCTGTCGGTAATCGATACACATTCTTAGTGATCCATCTTTCTTCCTTACGAATAACACTGGCGCACCCCATGGTGAAGCACTAGGCCTAATAAAGCCTTTATCAAGCAAGTCTTTCAGCTGATCTATCAACTCCTTTAGTTCAGCATGAGCCATTCTATAATGAGGGATAAAAATGGGTTGTGTACCTGGTAGCATATCAATAGCAAAATCAATTTCTTATTCTGGAGGGATAGCAGGGAGCTCGTCTGGAAATACATCTAGAAACTTATTAACTACCATAATAGACTAAAGAGTCGGTGGTTCTGCATCTATATCATGAACGTGAACAAGATGATAAATACAACCCTTGGTAATCATCCTCCTCGCCTTAACATGGGAAATAGATCTACCTTTCGGCGTTGTTGTATCACCTTTCCATTCCCGAACTGCCTCTCCTGGAAAGTTGAATCTAACAATCTTTGTTTGGTACTCAACATTAGAATAACAAGACGCTAATCAGTCCATACCCATAATGACGTCAAAATCGACCATCTCAAACTCTACGAGATCTACAGAGGTCTGACAGTCGATAATATTTACCGGGCAACCTTGATAGACTCTCCTGGCAATAATAGACTCACTAACTAGTGTAGATACAATAGAGGGTCGATCTAATGACTCTGCTACTATACATGACTTCCTCGCAATAAATGGAGTATCTAAGACAGAGTATATCCAGGATCTATCAAGCATAAACACATTGGGCGCAAACAACCAATGTACCTGTCACAACATCTGGTGATGACTCTGAGTCCTATCGGCCGGCTTGTGAATATGTACGGTTCGGTCCACTACCAGAACTAGATGCTCCATCTCCACCTCTGCCTCTACCTTTACTTGCTGGATTCTGGGGTCCACGCCTTGTATACTGTGCTGATGAAGATGAACGTATTATTGACTTGGTCAACTGACCTATACCACCCTCACCTATGGTCGGGTAGTTTTTCCACCCATGCCCCTCCTGTCCACAAGAATAACAACTTGTGGAACCCTGTTTGCACCTCCCGAAATGCATCCTACCACAAGTTGTGCAATACGGCGGGGTTGTCCTAGCCTAGCCTGAACCCCTCTACTGCTGAGGGCCTGATGCTCGTGAACCCTCACATGGGCCTGACTGTCCCTAACGATCAAATCTACTACCTTGGAACTACTGTGGTGGAGGTCTAGGTGTCCTAATAGAATATCGAGGTTTGGGACCACCCTGAAAATCTTAATGTGAACCAGCGGGCCTAGCCCTTTTCTTTCTTTCTCTCTCGACCCTCTCACTCATATATTGTAAATGTCGGCGATCCTCTTTGCCTTGTGCAAATGGGTAAATTTGCGAGATATCCTTATTATTATTTAGTGCTGCGGTAGAACAAGTATTGATATATTCTGAGTCAAGCCCTCTCATAAATCTACGTACCCTATCATGCATCGTATCAATAAATGCTGGTGCATATCTAGCCAATGAATCAAATCTGAACCCGTTCTCTCGGACACTCATGCTACCCTTTCAGAGGTTCAGAAATTGGTCCACCCAACTATCTGTTATCTCTCGAGGGAAATAGTGATCTATGAAAGTTTCTGTAAAGCTATCCAAAGTGGGTAGACATGCATCTTTTCCCCTAGATCTCTCGCAACTCTCGTACCACAATACTGCAACATTGCGCAATCGAAAAGCTGCTAACTCAACTGACTCAGTCGTTGAGGCATGCATGACTCTAAAGATTCTATGAAGCTAATCAAAAAATTTGATGAGGGTCCTCTCTACGATCCTTCCCTGTAAACTATGGAGGATTCAAGGCAAGAAATTCACGAACTGTAGAACTTTCGGGAACTTCAGAAGGTCTGGCAACGTCTGGCACAAATGGCTGGCATTGTGTAGCTACTAACTGTGCTAACATATATACTACACTCTTGATATCCTGAACAGATGGAATAGGAGGAATTAGAGGTGGTACTACGGGTGGAGCCGCATGTCTTGTAGCCCTCCGAGGCTCCTGAAGCGGTGGAGAAGTTATAGGGGGCTGAGAAGATGTCTCCCCATGGGTCTCACAATGGGCTACCTCCACCTGTGGTACCTTACCGGTACCCTCGCCTGCATCTATATCTAGCCCCTAGCTAGCTTTGGTCTGTCCAGTGTCAGTCATCTTTATCTGCATACAAGTATTAATTATAAGCAAGAAACCTCAACTCTTAAGACACCGCTCTATAGCACGAGGTGAGCAAAAGAAGTCTAGTCATTCTAACATGCCCGGTAGCTTCTTGATTATCGAATGTGGTGCACAACACATTTATAAACAAGATTCTACTAGAAACAGCTTGAAGACTCCCTAGGATACGACGTTGCTATGATACCAAGTTTGTCACTCCCCAAACTCAAGGGGCGCAACTGGCTTCTAATGCCAAAACTCAGGCCCGATCTGACACTGCTGAACCATTTGCTAGTAGCGCATGGCAGCCACACGTAATCAAGAAAACAAACAAGTATATCTCGGCTTAAAATTAAGTTATTGGCCAATAAGACCTTTGTCAACTAATCTCTAAAAGAAACAGCTACTCCCAGGAGATCATATAAATAAATAGCCCACTAGCACAGTTGTCCTGATTGGGCCGTCGAGGACACTATGAAATCTATACCAAAACTGGAAGCAAGAGTATGTCAATACAATACATCAAACAACTATGAAGTTTCAGCAAAGCAACAACCTAGGCCAGTATGGATATAACGTAGCTATACACCCCACACACTAGTCTGCAAGCCTCTAAGAGTAGTAAAGATTGGCGGGACAGGGCCCCAACCTACCCATAGAAATATACACAATAAAAGCTAACAAACCTCCAAACTCTGGCAGCTCCAGAGGAAAGGGGCTAGCCAACCGGATAGAAGTCAATCCTGTTACTGAGGAGGTCTACTAGGTCGTCTGTCAGGACCTGCATGCATGAATGCAGCGCCCCCAAGCAATGGGGCGTCAGTACAAAATAATGTACAGAGTATGAAAGGTTGTAGACTAAATGAGCAAGTATCATAATATACCAAAAGCAATCAGGTAAGGAAATCAAATTGAGATAAGAATGCCAACCCACTACTGAATCTAATAAAATACAATAATGATCAAACATCAAGCTAACCAAGCCCCAATAAGCCCAGTAGGTACAAACAACATACCACCTACTTAGGCCCCCAAAAGCCCAGAAGGTGCCAAATCAATCTACATAACCTTATCGGTAGCCCTTGTCTTTGTAAGAAGTCACATAGCCCTTTTTGGCAATGATATAGCCCCATAGGTGGCGCATAGCCCTCTTAGGCAACATCATAGCTCTGTGGGCTGCACGTAGCCCTCTTTTGCATCACATAGCCTTGTAGGCAATACATAGCCCTCTTTGGCATCAAAATAGCTCCGTAGGCAACACATAACACTCTTTGGCATCAATATAGCCCTTTGGGCAACACATAGCCCTCTTTGGCAATGACATAGTCTTATTAGACAACATCATAGCCCCATAGGCAGTTCATAGCTCAACATCTAACCACAATCGCCCCAAGGGAGACAACAAACAATTAAATAGGCTGAAGGCGAGCAATTTAGCTATAAACAATATGTATGAATAATCTCCAAGTCGTTCCTAACTTAGGGCCTTTCTTAACAGATCGTGAGTCCCTAAAATGAGGGTTTATAATCACCCAATCAGCCAACCATTCACAATTACATCTACAAGATCACAAACGTTAACTACCTCTAAGGAAACATGTCAAAAGAAGGGAATAACCTTAACATACCTTTCCAATGAATGCTTGAAAGACCGTAGTTCCTTCACAAAAGTTGTTCCTTCTATCCTAAGCTTCGCAAACACTATATATACACAGCTGGTACGCACCTATAAATAGTTCATAATTAATCTTATATAGGCAGATTTGCCATATTGCCCCAACTTGTTGAAACATCGGTAGAAATTCATAAAAACAATCATAAAAGAGTCCCGAGATGATTACCTTCGTTAAACAAGTTTAAACCTTGAAGAAACACCAATAACAACAAATTTATATCTTCAAAAACCAGCTCCAAGCGTAGCTAATAGAAGGGAAAAACAATTGCCACATGTAGGTATTACGTTTTTAGGCACGAGAGCAATAATTAATGGTAGAAATCATCAGAAACTAACCTTCATCATGCTAGAACTCCGTAGGAACCCTCTCTTAAGCTTTCTCTCTTGTTTGGAACTGAAATGAAATGTTTTCATGGCTTAAAACGTTAAATATACCGAAAAGCAGAAAAATAGTTCCAACATTATCTAGTTCAGGGTTTTTGATCCTAAACATTCTAAACATTATTTTTACACTTTTGAGTACAGATCTAGGGTTTGTTTTGATTTTTAGCTCCAATATGAGCATTTGGAGACATGTGGATTGTTGCCTAATCTGATAAAAAACATAATTAGTAATGATATCTCGTTCTTTATTATGTTTTGCTAAAACCCCCATTCTTGGGGTTGTGATTATGTAGTTGAATATTTCAATTAGCTTACGGTGTTCGTATTTACTAATTTTATTGTTGATTTGAAGTGGGTTCAATTAATAGTTTGTGTTTTAATTGATGAATTGTAGTTACAAATACAATTCCAGATTAGCATTCTAAGCTTGCTTGAGAAAGAAGTATTAGAGTTAAAACATTTAATTGATGATTGTAGTGATTGTGTTGTTGCGGATTCAGATTGAGGAAGTGGGTCTAAATGCCATCCTACTAATCTAGATTGAAAAGTAGATTGGATGAGGTATTGGGTTGTTTTTATGTGTTGTGCTTGTCGAGGTTCGAAAGAACTCACTTGATTTGTGATAGTTTATTGAGAAATAGTTATTGCACCTAAAGCCTAGCCTGCCCACTGAAATTCAACGAGTTTTAGTAAATAAGAATCACCTATTTAGCGAAATTGGCATTCAATTTATCACACTCCCAAGAAACCCTCTCTACTTATTAACTCCTAGTTTTTTGTAGTTGTTAATTGTTCACCCAAATCCCCCCCATTTGACATTCATTGTCAAACCCTTGCTATTTACTTTATTTTTTGCAAAATTGTCTACTTCTACAAACATTTAGAACACCATTTTATATCGTAATCGAATTCTTTACCGTATTACTCCTTGTGGGATCAACCCCAACTCTTAGTTGGATTTATACTTGTTAGGGACCGCCTATACTTAGAATAAAATGAAGTGTAGTTGAGCATTATGAAAAATGACACCGCCGCCGGGGAGTAGTGTTCAAAATTCTTTTATTGAAGTTTAGTCGTGAACTAATTTTGTTGTAGTTGAATCAACATATTTTTGTTGTTTGTTGGCTGCTCATAAAAATGTGAAGAGATGAGTGTTAACGGGGGCGATGCTAGCCAACTTAGGAGAAATGATGACATTTGTAATTTGCACGATGTCAATGAAGATCAGTTGGGAAGTGCCGGTGCTATTTGACTGCCACCGACTGTGGGAAATATGGTGTTTAATATGACCAGCACTATATTGCCATTGTTGTAAATAAAGGGTCTCTTTGGAGGTCTTGCTACTGAGGACCCTCATGATCACATCTGAAAATTTGTGGATGTGTGTGTGCCGTTTTATTTCAGGAACATCACTCAAGAGTCAGTCCCACTTCGTTTATTTCCCTTTTCTCTAATGGGGAATGCAATGGAGTGGTTGACCAATTTACCAAGGGAATCAATCACTTCCTAGGAGGAGCTCACTGATGCATTTTATGCAAGGTTTTTCCCTCTCTCGAAGATGGTGAAGTTGAGGGATAATATTTATAACTTTAAGCGAGTAGATGGTGAACCTATTTATGAGACATAGTCGAGGTTCCAGAAGTTTTTGCTACATTGTCAAACTCACAGACTACCGAACAATGTGTTGTTACAATAAATCTATCGAAGTGTCGATTCAGTCAACAAGTTTGAGGCATACCAACTTGTTCGACGAGGAATCATGCAACAACCCTTTGACATAGCATTTACTCCTCCTGATGAGATGACAAAAATCAATTGTGCTTGGTACACTACGGAAGGTCAGACTTCGCCTTTAAACATTTGGGTAACAAAGGAACAAATGGAAAAGAACCAAGAGCGTGATGAAAACATGGCTAAGATAATGACCCAAATGGACCTATTGACGAAACATGTCAAGGGAACTGGTTCTAAGGCTGTGAATGCGGTCGAAGTTAGTGGACTGAACCCTGATGAAGCACACTTTGAATATATGTACAATGAAGAAGTGTATTTCTTGTAAAATTAGGTAGGAGGTTTTTGTTTGAGCTATCCAAGGTCGGGTGGGAATCAAAGTTGGAACAGGGATTGCGATGAAGATTGGAGAGACCGACATAGGGAATGGCATGACTATGGTACGAATTGGACAGAGAGGAATGGCTATAAAGTACTATATGTACCTCCCCATGAGCATAAAAAGCCAGAAAAGCCAAGGGCTGATCCTCAAAATTTCTGCACCGAAGATATGCTTCCACGCAATCTCAACAAAGTGAAAGGATTGGACAAGGTTCTAAAAGAAATATAAGATGAAGTCTCTTCTCTAAACAAAATGGTTACCATATATTCGGTATCGATTAAGAAACTAGAAACACAGATGGGTCAAATATTGACTCATTTAAATCCAAGACCAAAAGGAGGTTTACCGAGTGATACAATGGTTAACCCAAAGAACTAAGCTTGAAAGTGTGTCTTCGTTGTTCCATGACATTAAATAAGGCGCTTCTTGGGAGGCAACCAAAGTGTTTAGTTTTCAAGTTTTGCTATTTCAATAACGGTTGTTAGATGTGCAGGTTGAAAATTCAAAACATGGGAGAAATAGGCAATTAGGCGAGTTCAAGTACCATTCGGCGAGTCACCGAACAGGTCGGCGATCCCGATGTGGATAACTTTTTTAACAAACCAAAGGGTCAAAGTTTGGGCAACTTCGGCTAGAAAAATTTCCATGTGGTGCATTGCCGAGTGGGTCGGTAACAAAAGTAGCATCGCCAATCAAGACGTGAAATGAAGGGTCAAAAGGGTTTCCAACCGTTTTAAATTCAAAACTCTCCTTTATTTTGCATTTTTCGACTCTTGCATTTTTAGGCCCTCATTTTAGATCATACTTTTTGTCAAATTTGTGTGTGGGCATTGTCACATAGTTGGATATTGTCTCTCTTGCTTTCTATCTCCTCTGCATGTTCTTGATATTTGTCTACTTTTGAGGTTGGTGTCCCGAACTTGCTTTACTTTCTTTGCAATAATCGAAGCATGTGCGGATAATTTTCAAGTTGTTTTTGACAATGTAACCTTTATTGTGATTACTTAGCGCATGTTTTAATATTACAATTAAGATCACTTCCTTTTTATTAAGTATTATTTATTTGTTATAGTTTGTGCCTTAGTGGATAAGTTTTGTTGATTTAGAGATTGTTTTAGCAAAATGTGATGTTGCCATTAAAGTTTCATCTAAGAGTTTGTTTCTATTTTTATTATTTAGTTTTTATTATGTTTAATACTAATCAAACAAAATTGGGCGATGAGGATATTACAATCGATTTCCAAGGCCTCCCATGTTAATACGATAAATTTTTATTTTGAAGCTCTTATTTAATTCATTTATTTTTATTCATATTTATTTAGAACTAACACTTTTACTAAATGTCTCTACAGGTACCCAGAGTTGTTTCCCATTGAAGCAATTTGAATTATATTTGAATTATATTGTTTATATCGATGTTAGGCAAACTTTAGGTCGTGTCTTATATTATTGTTTTATTTATTACTTGTGTATATTGAATGTTTATTATAGGTGTATATTATTTTTATCCCCTCCTAAATTTAAAAGATGAATTCAGTCGAGACCCATAATTGTGAATTTCGAAGGGTGCCTAACACCTTCCCTTCGAAATAACTTGAACCCATTACCTAGAATCTAATGGTTTCATAGACATTCTTTTATGTTAATTAATTAATTAATAAGTTCCCTATTTTTTCCTAATATTAGGGGGTGACTCCTTTAAAACTAGTTTTTCTACAAAAAAATTAAACCTGAATTAATTCATTATTGTTTGAGTCAGCAACACGTTTCACCTTATTTGAATAAAGTAGGGGTGTAAAAATATTGACGACTCATATGAGGATTTAGAGGTTCTAACCATGATAAGCTATTTTTAATTTGAGGAGTCATTCTTTTATTGTGTTATTCATTATATCTTGTATATATTTTTTATTTGTATATTGTAGTTGTTATTTATTCATTATTTGTTTAATTATATGTATGTTGGCATTGCATCATGAAATATATCCGCCATTCAACATTTTTATTTCTTACTTAATGGATGATTATGCGGGCCACAGTTGTTTGTTATCCAAATTATTTATTGGGGTTCCCTGGGAATGTAGTTGGCCACTGGATCGTCAACGGTCCCTAACTTCTCCATATCAAGTTGTCCACTTAGATCACAGGTCCACTTCAAATAAAGCCCTCTCTTATTAAACTAGCATAGAGTGAAGTCTAATCCTTGATTTGGCGCATTAACCTAAGCCGACCCAACACCCAAGGTGTGTTGAGCCCATTAAAAAGACCACCTTGAGTTCAAAATGCCCTCCAGCCTAACTGAACGATCATAATTGTGTGTTTAAATTTTAAGGATGTATACGTCATTTGACAATTCATAGTCTCTTATTTTAATTGCTTACTCTAGTTGAAGAAGGATCTTTACAAGCTACCCTTCCATCTAAAAGGTGTTGACATTTGGAAATGACAAAAAGTTCAACAAGGAAGGACCTTCCATGAAGGGTTGGCTTAGGATTGCACCCTTGCATGAGACCGTTTATTCGCATTGATTTTTCCTCATTTTGTAACCTTATTTGATACATTCAATAAAATTTGTATAAAACGTTATTGGGGGCAATGGAAGGTTGTCAAATGATGTAATACATCATTCAAATTGCTATGCCTACCCCTAGACAAAAGGGTCATATATTTGTATAGGACGCACAATAACTATTTGTATGTCATGTGATATAATGGAGTTTGTCTTTAATTAAAATAGTGCTTACGTGTTTAATTAATTCTCTATGTGATTTTTTGTATTATCCATTATGAACACGAGCTAACACTTTTACCTTTTGAGTTTTTCTTCCTTTCTTAGCGAGACGTTGATTTATGTAAGAATTTGAAGGTCATTTCTCCTTCGTAATTCCAAGCAACAGGAGGACTCGCGAAATTTGAATCTTTTGAGTTCACAAGACATTAATATTCAGTCAAAAAGACAACAGGGGAGTCTTTGACTATGAGGTTGCACTCATATATTTTTCATTATGTATCTTGCATGTCGGCCCTCCTTTCACCAATTTCACATATTTTTGCAGGGAAACCGTCCCTAACAACAGTCAGGGATGGTGATAATAAGATATAGTTTTTCTGAGTAATTGGGAGAACACAAAGTTCGAAGAGACATCCAAAACAGAATACAACAATAAGTGGTTACTATAAAATTGGGAGACCACATTCAACAGACAGTGCAAAGATCAACAGTTAAGAGGATATAAGAATTGCTACGAGTTTGTCTAAATCTTGAAATTGTTTTATGTCCTATCTGAATGAACTACGCGTACCTGATTCTCATATCAATTAGATACGTAGGCAACCCTTCTTGGTTCGATATTTTTTTCCCAAAAGTAAAAAAAATAGTTTGTGCATATTTTAGGGTATCTGCATGAACTACGCACACTTGATTCTCATCTCGGTGAGATACATAGGCAGCCCTTCTAAGGCTCGGTATTCATTCTTTCAAATAAATTTTTTTGTGTATATATTGTAAGAATTATGTATTTAGCTTAGTTGAGACCAATGCAGTTAGGAGTATGTAAAAATGTTTGATATGATGGAGAATACTGACTTTGTGGTAATCCATAGATTCTTTTGGTACCTCTCATTTCTACTTTAGCAACACTTGAAATTTCTCTTGCAAGCATTCAAGATTAGAATAAAACAAACCTCATGGTTTGATGTGCATTGTATGGTGAGCTTTTAGATCAAAATTAAATACATTGCACTGTTGATCTAGAACTTGGCGTGAAAGTTTTTCGAGGTGAAATCCTGAGTAATGTTTGGTTTGGGAAAGGATTGTAGGCCTTTTTTACCCGATTGTGCCTTTCAACACCTACCAAATGAAATTTATCCCTTGTTTTCCCACGTTGAGCGTGGAGCCTTTTCTTTGGAGAACCACATCTTTGTCATTACCCTTCTAAGTGCTTACATTTACTATCTCTCTCTTGGCCCAACCTTCTTGAGCGCACCAAAGAAGTGCAGAATATAAGAGATGATCCAAATTTGAAGATGCCAAAGTCAATAGATATAAAGTCTCTCAAGGTCAAGAAAGCTACAACAACTTCTCGAGAAAGGAAAAAAGAATAAAAGAACGAAATAAAGATAGAAAAAAACACCACTACTGAGTCAATGAAAGAAGAGAATGAAATATTTCAACCAAAAAATTGAGAAAACTTCAAAAGTGAGTGGTGGAAAAAAGAAAGTCCCACCAAATAACGACTCAAAATAAGTAGAAACAAAAGAAAGGGGTGAAAAAAAGGAGAATCGCCAACGAATAAGGATTCAACAGAAGTCGTAAAAAGGGAGGACAACAAAGTGGATCAGACAACAAAGGCGTATCAACCGTCAAAAGCACAAATTTAGGGTGACGCTCAAGGAGGAATTAAGTCACTCTTATTCCAAATAAATATCCTACCCATCCCTAAGACTACTTTACAAGCCATTCACAAGTCCTACATGATCTCATTCCAAATGCTCTCACATTAGTGGAGTTTTACATAAGTGCCAAGCATATGGTATCATAGTTACATGCATTGAACATTCTTATTAGTGTGAGTGCACTTTGAAATATGTCAAATGAAACGCTTCAAATATGTGTGAAATAGGACTTTTCTTTGGTGTGAGGGCACTTGAAAATGAGGATTGGTACAATTCAAACCATTAATTGAAGAAAGATGAACAAATCTTTTTGCTACTTAAGTATATTTGAGGTACCACTTGAAGCTGTGGGGAATACCTTGAATTCAATCTTTGTTAGAAGAAAGAGAAAAAAAATAGGAAGTGAAATTTACATGCAATCCTAACTGTTGGTACCATATGTAGTCAATATTTTACTATCTTATCACATTCTTTATTTTTCATTCGAATAAACAAAGGGCAAGCGCCCACCTTGAATATCTTTCAAAGCAATTGTTTTCGATCCCTTAAATAATATTTGCATTTCCTTTTAAAATTAATATGTTCATTGTAAAATGTGACATTGGGAGAATCTCATCAGTATGAGACGCCTATTTTACCTTATTGGGTCATTTGTTCCAATATTGTGACATATCTTTTGTAAGGGCCCTGTAATCAAATTTTGTATTTTAAAGAGTTTTATTCCAAGTATAATAGATGATTGAGGCATGGTGTCATAGATACTCTTTCACTTTAATAAGGGACTTCGATTGTAAAGAAAAGTTTTAAATTCCGCACTATTTTCCTATACTTTAATGTTCATAAATTCTATGAGGCTTGTATGTGACCCCTTCGGGGTAAATTACGCCGTGTTACTTCTAAGGTGTAACCCCGGGTCGTGACAAATGTGGTATCAGAGCATAAGGTTTATGGGATTGTTTTTTGGATGTCTTAAACCACATCTAGTAGAGTCTTGTTCACAAATGTGAAGCGCACCACATTTATGAATAGGAGGCTATCGGATGTTAGGAAAAACTTCACTTCTTCATTCTTTGAGTCGGCGATAGAGTTTAACCTTATATGGTGTTTCTTCTAATCCTTCTCTGGTGATCTAAATGATATAACTACTCAAGGAACTTGCACCGGTGGGTTTAAAGAAGACTATGCTGATCAAGGAGATTTTTCTCAAGATCCTCGAGTTCCTATTGACTTGATGTCAAATGAGAGTATTAGGTATGGTTTTCATTGGTTGACTCAAGTTGGGATTGAGATTCCAGATTTCTATAGGTCAAAGATGGATGAAGATCCTCAAGAGATTATAGAGGGAATATCTAGGGTGTTGAACTTTGTAGGAGTAACACCGATAGAGAAGGCGGAATTGGCCGCTCACCAATTGAAAGATGTTTCTCTAATGTGGTTTAGTCAATGGAAAGGAGCTAGATCGGTAGAACCGGGCCCCATGGAATGGGAAAGATTTAAGAATGGGTTCATTGATAGGTTTTTCCCTTTATGGGAGAAAGAGGCAAACATACTTGAGTTTGTTAACCTTCATGAAGGTAGGTTGAGTGTTGAGGAATATGCTCGGGTGTTCACTAGGTTGTCAAGATATGCTCCATCCATAGTAGCCACCTAAGATGAAGATGAGTAAGTTTGTGTCGGGTTTATCCCACTTGATAAAAATGGAATGTAGTTTGGTTATGCTTGAGTATGACATGGATATGGATCATCTTGTGATTCCTGCTCAACGGTTTGAAAAGAAGAAACTTTAAGAGGGGTCTAGAGGAATAAAGAGGTATAGGCTTGAAGATGATGTCTCCTCCCAATGAGGGTTTTATGGTCAAAACTCTTCTAATTTTCCCCCTAAGTTTAACCAAAAGGAGGTGTCTACCCCTAAATCTCATGGAGTGAAAGGTGTTTAATCTTATGCGATTAGGACTATTTGTGATAGATGTGGAAAGAAACATAATGGGAAGTGTCTAGCCAGCACAAAGGATTGTTATGGATGTGGTAGGAGTGACCACAAAATAAAAGATTGCCCGATACTTTCCACTAGGGGAAAGAAAAGGAAGAAAGTTTGGTCTGATGCTCTTTAAGCTAGATGTGAAAATGGTATCCTCCTAATGTTGCTCCACGTATGTATTTCATGCTTATTACCATTCCGGAAATACTTATCTTTTGTGACTTGATAAATGGGATATGATGAATTTTTGTGTTGCCCTTAGTATTCATGGGTTTAACTATGGCCATATGTGGTTGTGAGTATAACCCAATTTAGTCATAATGAGTTTTATAATGTGTTGGATTTGGATGAACAGTGGTGTTTAAGCGATCCCTAGATGAGTTGAGTGAGGAAACTCATTTAAAGGAGGAGCGGAGTGTAATCCTCCATGGTTTAGAATAATATTGTATGATGAGCTTGAAGGTTTAGTTATGACTTGCTCCAACCTTAGAATTGAAGGAAGTGATGGTGTAAAACGTTTGTATAGGGTTACCCCAGGTGTGGGATAATGTGCTTAGAAGGTAATGTCATTTAGTGCCCTTGACGTTCATGAATTATGCTTGCTTGATAATCTCACCTTAAGAGGTGTAGTGAGTTTGAGAAGTTTGGCCTGGTTGGGTAGACTCATATGAGGCTTTGAGTGGTGTTGGTAAGGTTTCTTGTGAGCAAGAGTGCTTAGATGAGAACCTCTTTAATTTAGAGGTACCAATTGGGATCTTAGACCAGCAAGTTAAGAAATAGAAGAGTGAGAAAGTGTTTCCATGAAAATGTTGAGGAGTGGTATTTTAGTAAGGGTGTTAGTTGAAGGTGCTTGATTAGGAAGCCAAAGGCCAATGAGATGTCCCAATATCCTAATGTTCCCTTCTATTTTTCCTCTAGCCTTAGATGATGAGTTCTCCTTGACTCATTTATTGATTTTGGAGTCTTGAATGTTATGTGTGTCCTATAATTTCCTTGTCCTATAGAGTTACTTGTATTAACCTTGGTAGGATTTGGATGCATGATTACTAGATCTCTATTAGTTTTAGAGCCCGGTAAGGTTATAATGAGGCTTGATAATGCCTTGAGTTTGTTGAAAGGAGTAGTATTTGAGGTTTTTGTAAAAAAGGGGCTTACTCCCGAGGGGGAGATCATGTGCTTTAATAGCAACATTGATTGAAAGTCCCGATATCCTCATCTTTTCTTATATTCCTATTCTCGCTTCAGACAAGAGTTCTTTTTGTGTGGGATTGTTCTATATCTAGGGGTCTTGAGTGTTTTAGAAATTCCCATGATCTTCTTGTATCTTGCATGTTTTTGAAAGATTCTTACTTTGAATAAAATGGATTTTTCATGATTTACATGTTCCTCATGTTGTTGTGCATTCTAGTATGGAGATGGCATATTTAACTTCATGAGATGGTGTGATGAACATGCTTTGTTTTGTTTTGATGAATTGGTACTTAGGCTCCATGTTGATTCTGATGAGCTTGTCTTAATAAGAAAATGTAATTCTTCCCATGACTTCTTTATATAATGCATGTTCATGAAAACTTGTGTTTTGAAAGAAAATGAGTTTATATAAATTGCTTCCCTCAGGTTGTGGTGCTTTGAGTAACAATTGCCTATTGTACTTCATGAGAAGAATAAATGGACACGTTTTAGTTAGGAGATGGTAGTTCCTCCTCGAACATGACAAGTAAAGAGCATCTCATGCATAAAAAAGGTTGTTTAGATATATTTCATGCTTCCTACTATTGCATTGATCATGTTGAATTCAAGTTGATGTTACCTCCTTTGAACAAGTGCACATTATGAATAGTGTATTTTTGAAATGTGAATTATTGATGTTTCATGCTTGTTTGGGCTACTAGTCTTGAGTCTTTAATACCATGAAGTGTTTCAAGTGTCATTCGAGGACGAATGTTCCTAAGGGGAGATAATGTAACACCCCGTAAACAGTAGAAAGACCTAGCAAGAGTCTGAGGGAAACAAATAGGTGAAACTAGAGCCTCACATGTGAGTCTGAAGTTAGAAACTTGATTAAATGTTGTTAAATGGTTCCCGAGTAAAGGTTGAGGAATTTAGGGGTTAAACGTCAACATACGACTATAACACCCGAAAACTAGCAAGTTGAACTAGTATGTTGTAGGGTCTTGTAGTGGAGTTTTGGTGGGTCGTATGAGGGTTAAAATCAAGATAAATAACTCCCGTACTTACAATTACATGTTTAGGGGTTAAACCTCCGGTTACGACTCCCCAAGGACCACCCAAGGGGTCCTTGAGGAGGACCCCAAAACAGTCCCTAAAAACTGTCAAATTTAGTGACCTACAAGACCAATCCACCCTCCTTAGATCAACCTACTGTAATGACCCGAGAGCACCCCCTTGTCGTTACCGGTGTATTCTACCTCTCAGAGGTCTTATACAAGCCCTTAGCATTCGTCCTAGCATTTATCATAGAAAAATAGTGGAAAATTTAAAACTTTTTCATAATATAACACAAGATATAAAACTCACCTCATTAAACCTTTAATACAAAAATTGGAGTACTACGTCTCAAGGGTGCCATCTTAAAACATGACTACAACACAAGAGGGATACAACCCTTACAATAAAAAAGAAACTACTATCTAGTACATAGAACTTAAGGAAACTCTTTAACATAAAGGTCCTTGAATCTTTAAGGACACACCCGAACTTGGGAATAGTAAGGCAAGCTCATCACTTCTACGAAAGACCCTTTAGTCACCATCACCTACACTTGGTGTAAAAAGATGAAGAAGAATGGTGTTAGTACAAGAATACACTAAGTATGATAACCATGCAAAACATGCTTTTAAAAGGAAATTTAGTTGGAAACATGCATCATGCCTCTTTAGAGAAACTTCATGACCATTTAGTACAATAGGCACAATATAAATCACATACATCATCATACACATGGAAACCATTCATAATAGCACATAGAGCCACTTATAACATTTTAGGCACATTCAATGCATATAATACATTACCTTCCTCATTATCTTAATTCCTTTCCTCAAGCAACCCTTAGGGAATATTTGGTGCAATGTATCACCGTAAGGTTACCAAAGGTGAACTTACATATAGCCTTCATCAATCCAACCACATATATTCATAGAGTCATAAGCACACCATAAGACATAGTCTTCACATAGGAACCATCACCTAAGACAACCCCCAAGTCA
>JAJOOR010026530.1:0-28172 GCA_036250505.1 Solanum acaule
CTCTAAAAAGGCATGATGCATGGTTTCCAACTAAATGTCCTTTTAAAAGCATGTTTTTGCATGGTTATCATACTTAGTGCATTCTTGTACTAACACCATTCTTCTTCATCTATTTACACCAAGTGTAGGTGGTGGTGGCTAAAGGACCTTTCCTAGAAGTGATGAGCTTGGCTTACTATTTCCAAGTTCGGGTGTGTCCTTAATGATTCAAGGACCTTCATGTTAAAGTGTTTCCTTAAGTTTAATGTACTAGATAGTAGTTCTTTTGTATTGTAAGGGTTGTGTCCCTCTTGTGTTGTAGTCGTGTGTTAAGATGGCTACCTTGAGACGTAGTATTCCGATTTTGTATTGAAGGTTTTAATGAGGTGACTTTTAAGTCTTGTGTTATATTATGAAAGTTTTAAATTTTCCGCTATTTTTCTATGATAAATGTTATGACGAATGCTAAGGGCTTGTATAAGACCTCCGAGAGGTCGAATACGCCGGTAACGACTAGGGGGTGCTTTTGGGTCGTTACAAACACATACACCCTAGTTTCTCTCTCTCATTCATAACCCAAAGTTTGAATCTTGTTCACTTGTTACTTAACAACAATCGGTTATTTGCGTACACAAATCCCCCCTTTAGTTACTTGTCTCGGAAAAAATTTGACTAAACGAATATAATCGTGAGTTAAGTTTAAGTTTGAACCGTATTTCTCGTGGGATCGACCCCAACCTACAAGTTGTGTTCTTTATTTGACGACGACCGCTTATACTTCTTTAGGGAAGTGTAATTTGAGGGTAAAATGCTCCAGTTTTCCATTCTCATATGAGTCCGGAAAGTTGATTGGGAACAGGTCGGTATGAAGTGATTCATCATGCTTGAACATGAGTCGATCGCTCGTTAGAGATAGTGTATAGATCATAAAATTCCGACAAATCGAATGAAAAGTAGGTCCATGTAAATATGGAAGAAATATGGCTCAAAGGACATACCAAATTATTCAAACATGAACCATCAAGTACATTAAAATGTCTATTCGAAGATTTCCTAAAATATAATAGTTCATCAATTCAATTTATTCACCGCTATCGCCACACCCCTTCATTATCAATTTTCATCATCATTGATGATCATTATCAATTACAGCAATCAACTACCCACAACCACTATTCTTAATGACCAGCACTAACAATCACTACAATCAATAAACACCCCCACCAACCACTATTTATAATTATTATTTACACCAATCATCATCATAAAAAAAATCAACGAACAATATCAACAATCATTATAATAATTCACAGCTATATGATTTGAACCATCATCATCAATCACCAAAACTATTAGTTATCACTATTGTCCAACTATCAACAACCACCAAACTACTACTATCATTTTCAACCCGCTACCACTATCATTAGCTACATTTCTAAATGACCACCACTATCAAAAGCTACAATCAATCTACACCATCAACAATCACTATTTACAATTATTATTTAAACCAATCATTATTATAGAAAAATTGACAAACACTATCGACAATTACCATCATAATTCACAACTATATATTGTAACCCATCATCATCAATCACCACAACTATTAGTTATCACTATTGTTCAACCATCAGCTACCACAAAAATAGTACCATCAACTTCTACCACCACCGCTATCAATAGCTACTATCCACAACACCATTAATAATCAATAAACCTTCCTCAATTTACATCCACCAGCACTATAGATAACTGTCACACTAATAAATCATCATTTATTTTTAAAAAAAATATTTTATTGATGTTAAATTAAATTGATTACATCTTTATAATTTTCTTGGCAAAATGTCTGAAATGACACATTTAGTATGGCTGAATTCACTGTAATACACTCATAATTTGTGGGGTCATCTGACCCTGTAAATTTATTTTTAAAGAACTTCTTGGGCATTTATCGGGTGAGAGAAATAAAAGTCAACTCTTTATTATTTTATTTGCACATGCATGTTGATTTAAAGGTAAAAACAAAGGAGTTAGATTGTTATCACTCATTTGCACTCTTCCAACAAGTAGTATCATAAATATTTTTGGAGTGAGTCACGGGGAGAGTCTAAGGGGTGAGGGGTCTTAGAATTTGGGGCGTAAGCTCCGAGAATAAAACATAAGCCTTGGATATAAAAATGTACGTCGTAGGCGTTATTTTTAAATTTTTCTTAGAACTTCTTTTGCTTAAAATCATATTTTTTGTTATTGGTGTAATGATATTTCTCAAATAACAATTACATTACTTTTGTAACACATCGCATTCAAGAAAATAGGAAAATGTAGCTTTCCAGCACCTCGTGCCACAACCACGAATGCCACCGATGGTTCGTGGTCTGACACACGGTCCGTAGGTTAGTTTCGTCGTTGGGGTCCAAACTTTGATCGTCTCTGATCCTACCCACGATCGAACAGTAAGGTGTGTGGTTGGACCTAAGGACCATAGGTGAGGGCCAACTTCTATTTAGACAAAAATGGTTGTTGGATAAACTTCAAACGGTTATGTCATTTAGCACAAAATGAATTAGATAGCCCATAACATATCAAATTAAAGATAATTGAATCATCTTTCAAACATCAAAAAGTTTGCTAAAATCCAAGTTCAGAGTAAAAAGTTATGCTAATTTTAGTGAAGCCCTGTCAGGTAGAGCATGAATGACGACTCCAGACGACAGTTGGTAGTCCAAACGACGGTCCGTCAATCCCACCATGGATGCCCTTCATCTACTTTTAAGTCAGGGTCATTTTGGTCTTTTCCTTATGCATTGGGGCACTTATACTACGTTGTTTGATGCCTAAACTACGTTGGTTTGCTCAGTCTAAGCCTAATAACCCTCAATCAGACATACCCAAAACTCTCATTCACCAAAAATCATCCAAATTAGAATTAAAAGAAAAGAAAGAGGTGCCAGTTTCTTTCAAGAACAAGTAGTAGTGTTCTTCAAGTTTCTTCCCCGAAATCAAAAGGATTTCTATACAGATTTCATCACCAGGTATGTGGATTTTACTAGTGGGTTCCTTTCATCCACTAAGTCCCTAGAATTCATTTAGTTCCTTGATTCTACATAACTTGTTTAGATCTAAGGTTTGTACAATCTTGGGAATTTATAGTAATTTAAGCTGCTATACAATCCATAGTATAAATAACATGTTTTCTTGGAAACATTGCATGATTCCTTGTATAAAACTCAGAATCCTAGTTTGTGTAAATTCTATTAGTTCATGAATTATGCTTGCTACGTCACTTAAACAAAAAAACATGCTCCAGATTTTGAATATTACATTCCCAGTATATAAATGTTGCATTCTCAGTTAGCATGTCAGTATTTTGTGTTATTTGGTATTTAGTGCATTTTAGCTTAATATTGTCCCGCCTCGAGCCTACACCCTGGGCGTGGCTGGCACTCGAGAACCATTGTTGGACCCAAGTGAACCCTTGGCTTTGCTTACTAATTAGCGGAAGAATTTACTCGACATTTAAAATAACTCAAGAGATAAAGTCATGTACTAAACTCAGAATTTTATAAAGGACACATTCAACTGGCCAAAGAGGCAACTGAAGTCTTTAAACATTTAAAACTAAAAATGGAAAAGACTCATGAACTAGCAATATCTAATTATATATGAAGCCTCAAATAACTGAGATGGACGTAGGGAAAAGACCCACGACATCCTAACAAACAAGAATGATAAAGCAATAAAAAGGGGATCCTCCGGATGCATGGAGGCTCACCAACAACTCTGATGCTCAACTGGATCAAAGAAGCATTGGATGTTTATCCATGTTACCTAGATTTGCATCATAAAATGATGCAATCCAAATGGCATTAGTATATTGAATGTACGAGCATGTGAAGGGAAATCTAAACAACACATAAGCTTGAAAAGGAACTGAAAAAAATTACCTCGTCTCAACTCAACTCAACTCATTTCAATATAAAGTAGAAATATAAATGCAATATAAAGAAAAGCTTTAAAACGTGTAGATAACAACTCAATATATTGAAAAACACAACAATAACTAAGTTTATATATGAAAATATAAGTAAATCTATGGGAGATTTTCTAACCAACAACCATCACATTGAGTTATGTGATGATACAACGTCTTGCCTCATGCTGCCTGAGCCTTCCTGTACTTTGCTGGGGTTTAGAACCTACTACTAAGTGGATCCACTAGTGTATGCTAAGAGCATTAAGGAATCATTTAAAAAGTATGACCATTTTCTTCCCATGTTGGCTACACGGTTTATGAAAACTTTGAATTATCTGAACTCAAACTCTTCTCCATATCGCTGAATACTACTCCCAAAATGTAACTAGCTCATATGTTTAAAAAGATAATTTTCTATGTGGTTTGATATTATTACTCAAAATCTATCTCTTAAAAGATATGGTACTCAGAACTGCTCAAGCAAACTCTTTTGGAAATCGGTGTTTCCTCTCACCTTTAATGTGAAAACATTTTCTCTTCGGGATTACTTAGTTTCCCTATATCATTTAAATGAACTTAGCTCTACTATTTCTCCAACTCAATGCTTAAGACTTGAAACACGTTTAAAACATTTGGAAAAGTTTTTTAAAAAGACTCTAAGAACTCTCTAGACTTGGCTCTTAACTTTCCTTGAATTAAAAATATGTATTCAAGGGTTATGATTCATGTTTATGGATGATTTGTAGATGTTTAGAAGTCATTTAGAGTAGTAGAATCAATATGAAGTGTTAGTACATTTAAAAGAACTCAGATGGGTTAAACGATAGAAAACCGGTGGGGGCAGACGTTCCGGGAGCAATGCTGGCGTAGGGCGCTAGCCCCTAAAGTTCAGAACACAAATTTGGCGCACTGTTGGCGCATCAGTGGAGCGTCATGCCACCCCTCCCACTGTTCAATCTAACGAATTTTTCTTCTCATTTTCTGACCTTAAATAAACATAATTCGATTCTTTTTCTCAATTTCTATTTAGATTCAGTTACCCAATACATGTATTCAAGAATCTACTAAAAAAAAAATCTTAAAATCAATACAATTATCTCAAGAAACTCATCAATCCCATCCTAATAAAATTCAAGAACATCAAACTTTCAACTTTTTAGGACGAATTTACGCTAAAATTAACATGCTTGGCATGTGAGTGAACGAACCCAACACTATTTGAACTCACATACCTCTTTAGGGATCAACCCTTGACGAAATCTGCAACCAAAATCTCAAGAACTTGACGAAATGTTGACCTTTCTCCTCTTTTCTCTTCTTTTTTCTTCTTGAGCTCTTTCCTAATAACCCTAGCGTGAATTATAATCATGTAAACTGAAACAAATCAGTTTATACCTATAATTATTTATTAAAAATGAAAGAAATCTGATGGGGTAAGGAAAAGACCAAAATACCCCTCTTAAATCTGGGTAAATGTCCATATCTAGACAGCCCGACTTCAAACAGGCATATCTCCCTCATATTAGCTCGAAAATTAGCAAACTCAGTGGCTTTGGAAAGAGAATTCCAAGCCCTTTCATTTGTTATCTCATAGCCAACCTAACTTATCATGTACTAAAAGTTATGGTCGTTTGAAGTTGACCCAAAACTCATAACTTAACCTTAACTTGCAAAATTCCATATGTTGCTCATTCCAAATTGGTTCTTTCTATTTCTAGTTATTTCTAAGGCATGATGTTACCATATCTCTCCTTTGTGAACATTCATCCTCGAATGAGATCACTCTAAGTAGACTAAGGGTGTAACATCCAACATTTAGCTCAAACACCCAACAAGCATTATATAACATAACATGCCGACTTAAAATAAATGTCAACAAATGGATTAGTACCTTAATTTGTAATTTCTCCGGACTCAAAGAGATGTGGGTATCTCTTATTCTTGTCCTCATCAGCTTCCCAAGTAGCTTCCTCAAGAAACTGATTCCTTTATAGAACTTTGACTGATGCTACTTCCTTTGTACCTTGTGAACCTGGTGATCTAGAATCTATTCAAGAATCTCCTCATACGATAAGTTATCCTTAATACCAATATCTACCATAGGTATGATAAGTGAAGGATCGCTCATACAGTTCTTCAACATAGAAATGTGAAACACTAGATGAACTGATGCTAACTCTTGCGGTAGTGCCAACTCATATGCTACATTAACAATCTTTTTGTATATTCTGTAAGGACCAATATATCGGGGACTAAGCTTCCCCTTCTTACCAAATTTCATAACACCCTCATGGGTGAAACCTTCAAGTATACCCAATCATCTATTTCAAACTCTAAGTCTCTTCTCCTAACATCAGTGTAGGATTTCTGACGACTTTGCGTTGTCTTCAACCTCTCTTGAATAACTGTCACATTATTCACAGCTTGATGAATTAAGTAGGGTCCTATCAACCCAGCTTCACAAACCTCATACCACCCAATAGGAGATCTGTATCTTCTCCCATAAAGACCTTCATAAGGAGCCATCTGGATGCTATAGTGATAACTTTTGTTGTAAGAAAACTATATGAGAAGTAGGTGATCATCCCAATTACCTTTGAAATCAATCACACAAGTCCTCAACATATCTTCTAAGGTCTGAATGGTGTGCACTGCTTGACCAGGATGAAAGGTAGTACTCAAGTTCATCTTCGAACCTCAACCTCTTTGGAAAGACTTCGAGAATTGCGTAGTAAATTATGCACCTATATCTGAAATGATGGACACTGGAACTCCATGAAGTCTAACTACCTCTTCAAGATATAACTTGGCATAATCCTTTGTTGAATGGGTAGTCTTAACCGGCAAAAAGTGGGTTGATTTAGTCATTCGATTTGCAATCACCCAAATAAAATTATGTTGCCTGCGAGACCGCGTCAAGCCAATAATGAAATCCATATTGATCATCTCCAACTTACATTCTGCAATCTCTATATTTTGAGCCATACCACCGGGTCATTGGTGCTCTGCCTTAACTTGTTGACAATTCGGGAACTTAACAACGAACTCTACAATACCATTCTTCTTGCTACTCCACCAATAGACTTCCCTAAAATCGCAATACATCTTTGTGGAACCGGGATGGAGAGAATATGTGGAGCTATGAGCTTCTTCCACGATCCTCTCTTGGAGTTGATCCACCCTTGGTACACACAACCTGCCTAGATACCTCAATACACCGTTACTTTTTTCTTATGAATGTTTGCCTCAATTCAAGAAAAACAGGATCTTGGTCTTGTTTCTCTTTCACGTTGGACACTAATGATTATTCAGCCCCATTCATCACAACCGCTCCTCCTTTGTTGAAATCCATCAATCGAACTCCTAGTCGTGCAAGTCTATGCACATCTTTCGTTAACTCTATCTTGTCTTCCTCAACATCGGAGGTTCTACCCATACACAATCTGTTTAAAGCATCAGAAAAAACATTAGCCTTACCTGGGTGATATAGAATACTCATGTCATAATCCTTGAGTAACTCCAACCACCTTCTCTGTATGAGATTAATCTCTTTTTAACTAAACACATATTAAAGGCTCTTGTGATCGATGAACACATCTACATGATCACTATAAAGATAGTGACGCAAGATCTTCCATGCAAACACTACATCAGCCAACTCTAGATCATGGGCTGGGTAATTCTTCTCGTGATCCTTAAGATGTCTGGAGGAATAATATAACTTTACCATTCTACATCAACACACAGGCCAGTCCAACTCTGGATGCATCACAATATACCACAAAGCTTTGCGTACCCTCTGGTAAGCTCAATACAGGGGTAGTAGTCAACCTAGTTTTCATTTCCTGAAAGTTTTTCTCACACGATTCAGACAATGGAAACTTAACTGTTTTTAGAGTCAACTTGGTCAAAGGGGATGAAATAGATGAGAACCCGTTCACAAACCTTCTATAATATCCAGCAAACCCCAAGAAACTCCTAATATCAGTTGGAGATGTGGGTCTAGGCCAATTCTGTACTGTGTCTATTTTTTGAGTATCAACTCTAATTCTATCACCCAAAACAATGTGGCCTAAGAATGCCACAAACTCAAGCCAAAACCCACACTTAGAGAATTTAGCATACAATTCTCTATCCTTTAGAGTTTGGATAACTACATTGAGATGACTCGCATGATCTTCCTCATTCCTCAAATAGATTAGAATGTCATCAATGAATACGATAACAAACATATTTAAATAAGGCTTGAATACTCTATTCATCACGTCCATGAACCTTGCAAGAGCATTAGTCAAACAAATCAACATAACTATGAACTCATAATGACTGTAATGGGTCCTAAATGTTTTCTTAAGGATATAACCTTCTCTTACTCTCAACTGATGATAGCCTGATCTGAGGTCTATCTTAGAAAAACAAGTGGCACCCTGAAGTTGATCGAAGAGATCATCAATTCTTTGAAGAGGATACTTATTCTTGATAGTAACCTTGTTGAATTAACGCAAATCTATACACATTCTAAGGGAACCATCCTCTTTCCTCACAAATAAGACCGGAGCACCCCAAGGTGAGACACTTTGTTGAATAAAACCTTTATCAAGGAGATCTTTCAACTGCTCTTTTAACTCTTTCAACTTTGTTGCTGCCATTCTATATGGCGGAATAGAGATAGGACAAGTATTGGGAAGAATATCTATACCGATGTATATTTCTTTCACATGAGGGACTCTGGGAAGATAATCTGGAAAGATTTCTGGAAACTCTCTTACTACTGGAACTGACTGAATGGAAGGTGTTTCAACACTAGAGTCACTAACACGGACTAAGTCATAGACACAACCCTTAAAAACTAACTTTCTTGCCTTAAGGTAGGAAATGAAACGACCCTTAGGCACTGCTGAACTACTTACCCAATCAAAGACTGGCTCATTAGGAAAATGGAACTTAACTACTTGAGTTCTACAATCGACTGAGGCATAACAGGCACTATGTCAGTCCATACGTATAATGACATCAAAATCTATCATATCTAACTCAACTAAGTCAGCAATGGTGCTCTTGTGATTGACGGAAATGGTACAATCATGGTACACTCTCTTAGCTAGAATAGATTTACTAACAGGTGTAGAAACACTAGATGGCTCAAGAAGTCGCTCAAGAAGGATATCAAAATTCATCACAACATAAGGAGTCACAAAATATAGACTCGCTCCTGGATCTAGCAAAGCATCAACATCAAAATTAAAGACTTTGATCATACCCGTGACAACATCTGGCGAATCCTCTTGCTCTTGGCGACTAGTAATAGTATACATATGATTTGCTCCTCTGACTGCCCCTGCAGTAGCTCCTCTAGATGCAGCCCTGTCTGGTGGAGCAACTGAAGAATATTCCACTCTATTGCCCCCATTACCATTTCCTTTTCTGTTCTTAGGGCACTCTTTCATAAAATGACCGTTCTCACCACACTTGAAGCAACCAGTGGGGCAATCATGATACACTCTTGAGTGGGTCCTACCACACTTAGCACATGCAGAATTCCCATTACCTCCTTGTGCCACAATACCCTGAGACTGTGCAAATATAGCTCTAAATTTTTGTGAATTCTAATTATTGAACTCACCTCTGTTCCTTGGTGCAGTTGCACTAGCATATGATTGACCAGATCCCTTTTACTTATATTTGAAAGATGGCCGGTTGGCATTGCTCTTTGGTTGTCCAGACTCATTCCCTGTCTTAGTTTTTTTGTTTCAGAACTCTTCCCTATCTCTCAGCTTGTCCTCCTTAACCTGGTGTACGTGGATCATCAGCCTCAATATGTCCATATCTCCTATCAACATGGCTGCATTGCCCTCTTAACGTGACAGACAAGACAACCCAAAAACAAACAAACTCATCCTGCTCCTCATGTCAGCAACTATCTCTGGAGCATAGTGGGAAAGTTGGGTGAACTTAAGACTGTACTCATGAACACTCATAGATTCCTTCTTAAAGGTAAGAAATTCTCGTACCTTTGCTTCCCTTAGTTCACAGGTAAAGAAACGCCCATGAATGCACTCTTGAACACACCCCAGTACAAACACGGTGCACCGTCAACTCGACTCGTAACACCCCATATGCTAGAACTACCAAAATGGAGATCTCCAGAAGTGCAGGTGCCACCTACGGACCATAGGTTGGACCACGGTCTGTTGATCAGGTCCGTTGAACGTGGTCCAAAGAAAAAAACCCCAAAAAACCCCGACTGTAGGTGGGACCACGGTACGTGGAACATGGTCTACAGAAATAAAAACCCCAACCCACGGCCAGGACCTATGGATCGTAAGTTGAACCACAGTCCGTGGAACGTGGTCTGTAGAACCCAGTCTCTGAAACCAATCGATGAATGACCAGGACGGACTGTAGGTGGGGCCACTGTCCATGCACCAGGTTTGTCGGTTGGTCCCGACAGCAGTTAAGTCAGGGGTCTTTTGGTGTTTTCCTTATGCATTGGATCCCTAAACTACTTAGTTTTGGTCAATTTTAGCCTAGAAACATAACTAGAACTTACCTAAGTCAAATCATTCATCAAAACTTAGAAACTTAAAGTGTAAAGAGGAGAAAGAGGCGAAAAAACCCTTCCCAAGAACGCAACGAGTCTTCATCAGTTCCAGCCCCGAAATCGAAAGATTTCTCTGGGCAATTCTTCACCATGTATATGGAATTTCACTAGTGGGTTCCTTTCACTCATTAGGTCCCTAGAATTCAGTCAGATACTTGATTCCCTCCACATTATCTAGACCTAGGGTTTCTAGAATTTTAGTAGATTATTATGAATTAGTTATTTTAATGTTCGTAATCATATAATCATGTAGTAGTATTGTTTTTTCCCAGATTCATGCATAAACTCAGAACCCTAGTTATGTAGTTTGTTTAGTTTATGAATTACATTAGCTAAGACAGATAAATAGACATGAATGCCTCAGTTTTCAAATGTTTCATTATCAGTATATTAATGTTGCATTCTCAGTCGTATGCCAATATTTTTAGCTATCTAGTATTACAAAAATTCATTCATAAATTGTTAATTACATATTCACATGGGAGTAGCTTAATACCGAGTGGACTAGGGTCAGTAACCCTCAAGTCCCAAAACTACGTGCCCCGTAGATAAAGTCCCCTCTGTTGGGCATTACATTTTATTGATCACGCTAGCATGCCTCTATACCTCTAGCAGGGTATATTGGGTCCTTTCGATGGTGCGTATACATCGGACTCCACATTTAGCCCATGTGGTTTTATGTCGGTTATTAATATCTCCCTTACAGTTAGATTCTATTACATTGATCACGTTATCATTTTTAGTTCAGATTTCAGTTTCAGCATGTTATAAACATGGTCATTGCATTCAGTATTTCATGTTAAGTATTCTCAGTATATTCTCATGTGTTATCTCTTATCATTGCTCAGATTTATGATTTGATTCAGTTATGATTATTGTTCAGCTTTACTCTTTCATGCATGCTCAGTACCTTTCAAGTACTGACTCATACTCTGCGCTACATCTTCTCATTATGTAGGTTCAGGTCCTCAGCAGTCAAAAAAGACATAGATCGGTTCCTGATTTTAAGTTCAGCAGCATCAGTGGTAAGTCCTCATTCTTCGAGGATAGTTGACATGTTATCTTTCCATTTTAGTCTTAGTTTCCGTTTTTGCTAGATTTAGCTGGGGCATGTCCCAGCACTTCTAGTCAGTTTAGAGGTTTATTTCAGACCTAGTTAGATTCATCTATAGTATTAGAGTTAGATTTTTTATATGTACTCAAACTCACAGTTTTCATATATTAAGATTTAGCATATGGGTATTCCCCATCATTTCAGATTATTTACATGATTTAGCTTCTGCACAGTATTTATTGATTTAGTTTCTTGAGTATGCTTATGATATGCCAGTAGGGTTAGCTTAGGGTCACTCATGATCCTAGGTCCCGTGTTCGTGTCTTGGGGGTAGCTTCGGGGCTTAACAAACTTGGTATCAGAGCATTAGGTTTAAGTGTCATAGGATGTCTAAAAAGCCACACTAAGTAGACTCCCTTTCATGGGTGTGAAGTGAACCACATCTAATGAGAAGGAGGATGCAAAGTGTTTTAGGAGAACTTCAATTTTTTTGTTACTCTTATCGTGCATAAGGTATGATCTAATTCATCGTGCTAATCCTTCATTATGCATTTTCAGATCATGCCTCCTCGTAGAGCTTATGCAAGGAATGTGAATGCCAGGAATGCAAACGCAACACCTCAAGTCCCAGATTAGGAAGTTTCGAATGCTGAATTTCAAAACGCTATCAAGTTGTTGGCTCAGAGTGTGACCAACCAGAACAACTAGCAGGTTCTAGTTCCGGCAAATGCTAATGTTGGGTCAGCTGCAGCTAGAGTTCAGAATTTTGTTAGGATAAATCTGCCTAAGTTCTAATGACCGCAGATTGGTGAAGATCCCCAAAACATCATTGATGAGGTCAAGAAGATCTTTGGAATGATACGGGTAACTTGGAATGATCGGGTTAAGTTGGCATCTTACCAGCTTAAGGATATAGCTCATATCTAGTATACTCAATTGAAAGAGAACATGGGTACAAATGCAAGTCCTATCACTTGGGAATGCGTTAGTGAGACCTTTCTGGACAGGTTCTTCCCAAGAGAGTTAAGAAAGGCAAAAACATAGGAGTTTATGAATTTGAGGCAGAGTTCTATAACAGTCCAAGAGTATGGACTCAAGTTAACCCAACTCTCCAGGTATGGTCCTCACATGGTTACTGATTCCAAGACTCAAATGAACAAGTTCATGTATGGGGTATCCGATCTAGTGAAAACAGAGTGTAGGAATGTTATATTGCTCGAGGACATGCATATCTTTAGGCTCATCACTGATGCTCAGCAGGTTGAGGGTGATAAGCTTAGGGAACAAACCAATAAGAATAAGAAAGCTAGGATAGGCAAGTATGACTATTTTAAACAAAAATTGGGTGGTAGAAATCGCTCGCAATTCTAGCAAAAGTCCTCACCTCTAGCACCTTCATCGGCTAGTGTTCCATCCTCCAAGTTCCGAAATGATCAGAAAGGTAGGGAATCAGGCTCTAAGTCTCAGGGGAGTGTTTCAGGCACCAGAACCTACCCAACTTGTCCAAAGTGTGGTAAGAACCATCCTGGTGAGTATCTTGCAGGAAAGGAAGGATGCTTTGGGTGTGGTCTATCTGGTCCCAGGTTGAAAGATTGTCCTTCTAAACAGGGTCAATAAGGTAACAATGGTAGAGCTCAGTCCACAACTTCAGTAGCACCAGCAAGTCGCCCGACTCAGTAGGTTATTTCATTTGGTACAAGTGGCGGTCAGTGCCAAAATAGGTTGTATGCTCTCCAGGCTCTCTAGGATTAGGAAGATTCTCTAGATATAGTTACTGGTATGTTACAAGTCTTTGACCTTGATGTTTATGCATTGTTATATCCAGGGGCAACTCTTTCCTTCGTAACTCCTTATATAGCGGACAGATTCGATGTTTGTCCTGAAACTCTCTCAGAACCCTTCTTAGTCTCTACTCTAGTCGGTGACCCAATCATAGCTAGACGGGTATACAGAAATTGCCCTGTCACGGTGTCATTGAAAGTCACCTCAACAGATCTTGTAGAGTTAGAAATGGTAGACTTTGATATCATTCTAGGCATGGATTTGTTACATTCTTGTAATGCCTCAGTCGATTGTAGTACTAGAATTGTTCATTTTTGGTTTTTAGACGAACCAATCATAGAATGGAAGGGTAGTATCTTAGAGCCTATGGGTCGATTCATTTCTTTCCTTAAGCCCAGAAAGATGATTTCTAAGGGGTATCTCTATCATCTAGTTCGGGTTAAGAATACAAGCTCCGAAACCCCAACTCTTGAGTCAGTTCTAGTAGTTAATGAGTTTCGAGAAGTGTTTCCAAAAGATCTTCCTGGAGTTCCTCCCGAAAGGAAAATAGTCTTTGGAATTTATCTCCTTCCAGATACCCAGCCTATTTCTATTCCTCGTTATAGAATGGCTCCAGCTGAGCTTAAGGAATTTAAAGAGCAGTTGAAATACCTTCTAGATAAGGGCTTTATCAGACCCAGTATTTCCCCATCGGGTGCACCAGTGTTGTTCGTGAAGAAGGAAGATGGTTCCCTCAGAAAGTACATCGAATATAGGCAGTTGAACAAAGTCACAATCAAGAATAGGTATCCCATCCCCAGGATTGATAACTTGTTTGACCAACTTCAGGGTGCTAGTCATTTCTCAAAGATGGACCTCAGATCCGGTTATCATCAGCTCAGAGTCAGAGATAGTGACATTTCGAAGATAGCCTTTCGACCTCCGTATGGTCATTATGAATTTGTAGTTATGTTATTTGGACTAACCAATGCTTCTGCAACTTTCATGGACTTATGAATATAGTGTTCAAGCAGTTTTTGGACTTGTTCGTTATCTTCTTTATTGATGATATCCTCATTTATTCTAGGAATGAGAGAGAACATATGAATCATTTGAGGGCTCGTTTGCAAACTCTCGAAGATCGCCAGTTATTCGCTAAGTTTAGCAAATGGGAGTTTTGGTTGAAATATGTCGCTTACCTTGGGCATATTGTGTCTAGCGAAGGGATTCAAGAGGATTCTCAGAAAATAAAAGAAGTGAAACAATTGCATTGACCTACCTCTCCTACAGATATAAGAAGTTTCTTGGGTTTGGCAAGTTATTACCGAAGGTTCGTGGAAGGATTTTCGTCCATAGCCTCACCATTGACTAAGTTGACTCATAAAAAGGTCAAGTTTCAGTGGTCATATAATTATGAGAAAAGCTTCACATAATTGAAAACTAGGTTGACTACAGCTCCTTCTTTGACTCTACCAGAGGGTTCAGACGGTTACGTTATCTATTGTGATGCATCTAGAGTCGGCCTAGGTGGTGTGTTAATGCAGTGAGGTAAGGTTATAGCATATGCTTCTATACATCTTAAGGTTCATGAGAAGAACTATCTGACACATGACCTCGAGCTAGCAGAGTGGAGTTTGCATTTCAGATTTAGAGACATTGCTTGTACGATGTTCATGTAGATGTGTTCACAGACCATAAGAGCCTTTAGTATGTGTTCAGCTAGAAAGAGTTGAATCTTCGCTAGGGGAGCTGGCTTGAGTTCCTCAAGGATTATGATATGCGTGTACATTACCATCCTGGTAAGGCCAATGTAGTAGCTGATGATCTTAGAAGATTATCCATGGGTAGTGTGGTACATGTAGAGGAAGAAAAAAAGAAGCTAGCAAGGGATGTTCATAGGCTTGCTTGCTTAAGAGTTCGTCTTATGAGCATATCAGATGGTGTTGTAACCGTTCAAAATGGGTCAAAATCTTCATTGGTAGTGGAGGTTAAGGAAAAGCAAGGCAATGATCCGATATTGCTTCCACTAAAAGGTGCAGTCCATCAGCAGAGGGTTGAGGTATTCTCCTAAGGGGGAGATGGTGTGCTTCGTTATCAGGATCGATTATGTGTTCCTAAGATGGGTGAGTTTAGACAGCAGATTCTTGCAGAAGCCCATAACTCCCGATATTCTATTCATCCAGGCGCCACTAAGATGTACCGTGATCTTTGGGAAGTCTTTTGGTGGAATGGTATGAAAAGGAACATAGCAGATTTTGTGGTTAAGTGCCCTAATTGCCAGCAAGTGAAGGTAGAACATCATAAACTGGGAGGTATGACTCAAGAGATCAACATTCCTACTTGAAAGTGGGAAGTGATCACTATGGACTTCATTACGATATTACCTCGTACTTGCAGAAAGCATGACTCCATTTGGGTGATTGTTGACAGAGTTACTAAGTCTGAACGCTTTTTGGCGGTTAGGACTACAAATTAAGCAGAGGACTACACTAAGCTTTACATTAATGAGAGAGTTAGGTTGCACGAGGTTCATTTGTCTATCATCTCAGATAGAGGTCCTCAATTTACCTCTTATTTTTGGAAGTCGTTTCTAAAAGGTCTTGGTACCCATGTTAATCTTAGGACAACATTTCATCCGCAGACGGATGGGCAGGCAGAGCATACCATTCAGACTTTAGAGGACATGTTGAGAGCTTGTGTTATCGATTTCAATGGTAGTTGGGATGATCACCTTCCTCTTATAGAGTTCGCCTACAATAATAGTCATCATTCCAGCATTTAGATGGCCCCTTATGAGGCATTGTATGGGCGTAGATGTAGATATCTAGTTGGTTAGTTCGAAGTAGGTGAAGCGGCCTTGATAGGGCCAGATTCAGTTAATGATGCTATAGAGAAAGTGCAACTCATTAGAGATAGATTTAAGACAGCCTAGAGTCGCCAAAAGTCCTATACAGATGTAAGGAGAAGAGAACTAGAGTTCCAAGTTGATGATTGGTTTTTCTAGAAAGTATTACCAATGATGGGGGTGATGAGATTTGGTAAGAAAGGAAAGCTCAGTCCTAGATATGTAGGCCCTTAGAAGATCTTGAAAAGGGTTGGTAAAGTGGCTTATGAGTTAGAGTTGCCAATAGAACTAGTAGCAGTGCATCCGGTCTTCCACATTTCTCCATTGAAGAAGTGTGTAAGTGACCCTGCGTCTATTGTGTCTTCGAAAAGTGTGGTTGTGAAGGATAGTCTCACTTATGAAGAGGTACCAGTTGAGATTCTTGATCTTCAGGTTCGAATGTTGAGAAACAAAGAAGTCGCTTCAGTTAAGGTTTTGTGGAGGAGTCAGTTCGTAGATAGAGCTACATGGGAAGCAGAAGCAGCCATGAAGGCCAAGTATCCTCACCTCTTTCATTTCTATTCCATTCCAGCTTGAGGTAATAGTTCCTCTTCAGTTTTTTAGTCATTCATGCGTAGCTTCAGTCCTACTATCATGTTCGTTCAGTGTGTACTTGCATTTTCAGCGTATTTGCATGTTCTTGGAACTTAATTTAGTCCGAAATCAGTTTCATTACAGAGTGGTAGGGTTTGCAGCTCTTTCCCTCCATTTCAGCTAGCTTAGTCTTCATTCGAGGATGAATGTTCCCAAGGGGGAGATAATTTAACACCCCATATGCTAGAACTACCGAAATGGAGATTTCCATAAGTGTAGGTGCCACCAACGAAGGCCACCTACGGACCGTAGGTTGGACCACTGTTCGTGGACCAGGTCTATGGAACGTGGTCCAAAGAAAGAAACCCCAGAAAACCCCGACTGTAGGTGGGACCACAATCTGTGGTATGTGGTCTACAGAAAAAAAAAACCCCGACCCACGGCCATGACCTACGGATCATAGGTTGAACCACGGTCTGTGGAACATGGTCCACAAAACCCAGTCTCTGAAACCAATCGACGAATGACCAAGACGGACCGTAGGTAGGACCATGTTCCGTGGACCAGGTCCATTGGTTGGTCCTAACAGCAGTTAAGTCAGGGGTCTTTTAGTCTTTTCCTTATGCGTTGGACTCCTACAGTACATCGTTTAACCCCTAAAGTACGTGGTTTTTGTCAGTTTTAGCCTAGCATATATAACTAGAACTTACCTAAGTCAGATTATTCATCAAAACTTAGAATCTTAGACCGTAAAGAAGAGAAAGAGGCGACCAAATCCTTCCCAAGAACACAACGAGTCTTCATCAGTTCCAACCCCGAAATCAAAAGATATCTCCAATGAATTCTTCACCAGGTATGTGGGATTTCACTAGTAGGTTCCTTTCACCCATTACGTCTATAGAATTCAGTCAGATACTTGATTCCCTCCATATTATGTAGACCTAGGGTTTGTAGAATCTCAGCATATTATTATGAATTAGTTATTTTAATGTTCCTAATCAGATTATCATGTAGTGGTATTATTTTTGCCCAGATTCATGCATAAACTCAGAATCCTAGTTATGTAGTTTGTTTAGTTCGTGAATTACATTATCTAGGATAGATAAACAGACATGCATGCCTAAGTTTTCGAATGTTTCATTATCAGTATATTAATGTTGCATTCTCAGTTGCATGCCAGTATTTGGAGTTATCCTATATTACAGAAATTCAGTCATAAATTGTTAATTACATATTCAAATGGGAGTAGCTTATTATCGAGTAGACTATGGTCAGTCAACGTCAAGTCCCAGAATTACGTGCCCCGTAGGTTAAGTCCCCTCTGTTGGGCATTACATTTTAGTGATCACGCCAGCATTCATCTATACCTCTGGTAGGGTATATTGGGTCCTTTCGATAGGGCGTATACATCGGACTCCACATTTAGCTCATGTGGCTTTATGTCGGTTATTAGTAGCTCCCTTACAGTTAGATTCTATTCCATTGACCATGTTATCAATTTTAGTTCAGATTTCAGTTTCAACATATTATAAACATGGTCATTACATTCAATATTTCTTTTTAAGTATTCTTAGTATATTCTCATGTGTTATCTCTTATCATTGCTCAGATTTATGATTTGATTCAGTTCTGATTATTGTTCAGTTTTACTCTATCCTGCATGCTCAGTACCTTTTGAGTATTGACGCATGCTCTGTACTACATCTTCACGTGATGTAGGTTCAGGTCCTCAGCAGTTAGAAAACACATAGATCGGTTCCCAATCTTCAGTTCAGCAGCATCAGTAGTGAGTCCTCATTCTTTGAGGATAGTTGACATGTTATCTTTCCATTTTAGTCTTAGTTTTAGTCTTTGCTAGATTTATCTGGGGAATGTCCCAGCATTTCTAGTTAGTTTAAAGGCTTATTTTAGACATAATTAGATTCAGCTATAATGTTAGAGTTTAATTTTTCATTTGTACTCCAACTCATAGTTTTCATATATTAAGATTTAGCATATGGGCATTCCCCATCATTTCAGATTATTTACATAATTTACCTTCCGCACAGTATTTATTGATTCAGTTTCTTTAGTATGCTTATGATATGCCAGCAGAGTTAGCTTGGGGTCACTAGTGATCCTTGGTCCCGTGTTCGCGTTTTGGGGTTGCTTCGGGGTGTGAAACGACTCTTCTTCCATTGGTCAAACCAGATTGTAGCAACACCCTTCAATTGGTATGCAGCTAGTTCGACTCGCTCAGCATCAGCAACATGCATAACCTCAAACACTTTCTGCAATTCCTCTACAAAGTTTTCTCGATCCTCTTTGACACTTGAACCAGTGAAGAGGATTCATCCTTAAGAACTCGTGGATCCTGGAAGTATGAACCACTTCCTCTCTATTCCCTCTTTGTTAACCAGCTTAGTTTGTCACAACATGGTTCAACATCCTAATAGCTTCACAAAACTCATCATTAGTGACCTCTCATTTGGGTTGTACTTCTGGTGCATTAGGTAGCCCTTGCTCCTCGACATTTCTCCTAGCAGGGAGACATCAAACAACTCTTCATGGAGACATGATCTGAAAGATACATGCAGGCACGAATTTGAAGAAACTTTTTAGCGATAAACTCTATCGCACGAAATCAGTATTAAAGAAGTGAGATAGTTCCTAAATATCGCAGCCTCCTAATCATAAATGTGGCCTGCTTAACACCTATAACTTGGATTCTACAGACACGGCTTCATAGACACCATAGGAATCTTGAACTCTGTGCTCTGATACAATGTTTGTCAGGCCTTCAGCATACACCCTAGGCCTGGCCGGCACTCAAGAAACATTGATGGCCCCAAGCGAACCCTTGGCCTGGCTTATTACTCAGCGGAAGACACTATTCAACATTTAAAATAACTCAAGAGATAAACTCATGTACTAAAATGAGTGTGTTATAAAGAAAACATTCAACTAGTAAAAGAGGCAACTCAAGTCTTTAAACAATTAATACTGAAAATGGAAAAGACTCATGAACTAACAATATCTAACTATATATTAAGCCTCTACTAACTGAGATGGATGGTGGCAAAATACCCAAGACATCTGAACAAACTATAATGATAAAGCAATAAAAAGGGGATCCTTCGGAAGCAAGAAGTTCACCAACAACACTAAAGATCAACTAGATCAACGAAGCGCTGGATGTTGATCCTGGTTACTTGAATGTACGAGCATGTGAGGGGAAATCTAAACAAGACATAGGCTTGAAAAGGAACTGAAGAAACTTTCCTCGTCTTAACTCAACTCAACTCATTTCAATATAATGTAGAAATATAAATGTAATATAAAGAAAAGCTTTAAAATATGTAGATAACAACTTAGTGTATTAAAAAACACAACAATAACTTAGTTTGTATATGAATATACAAGTAACTCTGTGGGAGATTCTCTAACCAACAATCATCACTATGAGCTATGTGATGATACACCATCTTGCCTCACGATGCCAGGGCCATCCTATACTTTGCCGGGGTACAGAACATACTACTAAGTGGATCCACTAGTCTATGCTAAAAGCATTAAGGAATGATCTAAAAAGTATGACCCTTTCCTACCCATGTTGGCTACACGGTTTATGGAGACTTTGAATTAACTGAACTCACACGCGACCCCATATCGGTGCTCAATACTACTCCCAAAATGTAACTAGCTCATATGTTTAAAAACATAACTTTCTCTGTGGTTTGATATTATTACTCAAAATCTATCTCTTAAAAGAGATGGTACTCAAAACTTCTCATGAAAACTCTTTTGGGAATCGGTGTTTCCTCTCATCTTAAATGTAAAAACATTTACTCTTTGGGAATACTTAGTTTCCATGTATAATGAAATGAACTTAGCTCTTAACTTACATTGAATTTAAATTATGGATTCAAGGGTTATGATTCATGTTTATGGATAATTTCTAGATGTTTACAAGTAATTTAGAATAGTTAGAATCAATAAGAAGTTTTGGTACACTTTTGAAGAACTCAGACGGACTAAACAACAGAAAACGAGTGGTGGCAGACGTCTTGGGAGCACTGTTGGTGGCAGGACGCCAACCCTTAAAGTTTAGAGACACAAATTTGGCAAACTACTGGCGTGCCACGCCAGCCCTGCTGGCGCATGAGTCGCTCGCCACGCCACCCCTTCCCCAGCTCAATCTGACTAATTTTTCTTCTCATTTTCTTACCTTAATTAGACTATATTCGATTCTTTTTCTCAATTTCTCTATAGATTCGGTTACCCAATACATGTACCCAAGAATCTACAGAAAACAACTCCTAAAATCGATACAATTATCTCAAGAAACTCATCAATCCCAACCTAATTCAAGAACCAAAGCAAATTCAAGAACACAAATCAAGAGCATCAAACTTTCAACTTTTTAGGACGAATTTACGCTGAAATTAACATGATTGGTGCGTGGGTGAATGAACGCAACATTGTGTGAACTTACATACCACTTTAGGATGAACCCTTGGCGAAATCCACAACAACAATCTCAAGAACTTGACAAAATCTTGACTTTTCTCCTATTTTCTCCTCTTTTCTCTTCTTGAAATCTTTTCTAAACATCCTAGCGTGAACTGTAATCGTGTTAACTGAACCAAATCACTTTATACCCCTAATTAATTACTAAAAATTAAATAAATTTGATGGGGTAAGGAAAAGACCAAAATACCCCTCTTAAATTCGGGTAACTTTCAATATCTAGACAGCCCAACTTCAAACGGGCATATCTCCCTCATACGAGCTCCCAAATTAGCAAACTCCGTGGCGTTGGAAAGCTAATTCCAAGATCTTTCATTTGATATCTCATAGACCACTTAACTCATCTTAAACATAAAGTAATGGTCGCTTGAATTTGACCCAAAACTCATAACTTAAGCTTAACTTGCAAAATTCCAGATTTTGCTCTTTCCAAATTAGTTCTTTCTATTTCTTGTTATTTCTAAGGTGGGATGTTACAAATATGTATTCAGTTGGGAGTAGACTTAGAACCGAGTTGGACTAGGGTTCAGTGTACCCTCATCATCCCAGAACTACGTGTCGGTGTAGGATTATAAGTCCCCTCTCTTGGGCATCAATATTAGTGATCATGCCATAGTTATGCCTTTATACCCTTTGCATGGTATATTGCATCCTATCGATGGGATGTATACATTGGACTCCACGTTTAACTCACGTGGTTTATGTAAGTTAATAGTAGCTCCAGCAGTCAGACTCTTAGTGCATTTGACCAGGTTTTCAGTAGTTATATCAATATACAGTCGAGCATCCTATATTCATGATTAGAACTTGGTCATTGCATTCAACTTAGCTTTTGAATTATGTTTCAATATCTATATTCTTTCTCAGATTATGTCATTTCTCATTTATACTTTGTTCAGCATATATATTTGTTCAACTTAGTATCTATATCATTTATGCTCATTACATTCCAAGTACTGATGCATACTCTGTGCTACATCATTTTAGGATGTAGTTACAGGTACTCAGCATCCAGATAACGGCTAGATCAATTCTCGATCCGCGCTCAACAGGTTCAGTGGTGTCCTCATATTTCGAGGATAATAGACATGCTTTTATTTTAGTCATTATTTTTTAGTTACAGTTTTGTTAGAGTTAGCTGGGGGCATGTTCCAACAACTCAACTCAGATAGAGGCTTTTAAGACATAGTAGTAGATTCAGCTTTAGTTGTTAAGTGGTTGTTTCAATTATCACTAAAATCTTACTTTATTTCACTTAAATTCAGAACATTTGAGTTTTCCCCATTTTCAAATATCCACTGTTTTAGTTTCCGCATAGTCCATGTTTTACTAAGCTATTTTCAGTATCTTCATTATTGGTTATTAATACATTTCTCAAATAAAAATCATAATACTGTTTTCTATGTATTCTAGGTTATTTATTAAATTTTAATTGTAAGGTCATCGAATGTTTTACTTTTACTTATTTTCGTTGTAATAAAATTATAAAATTGAATATACATGATATTCTGATCTATAGATCTTTGGGACATACGCTCTGTATATTGGAGATTTCGCCTCACCCCTAACAGCATGAAATGTAAAAATAGTAACCCTTCACGCCCCCGTCTTTTAGAAAACTACTTTCAACAAAATAAAAATTGTAACACTTCATTCACACTTCAATTGAAATTTAATCTCATAAATCATTATATTCTTTCATAATCTAATTTCAACTAGTGACACACCGGATAAATGCTAAAAGGATGCTTTTAAAAAAATATTCAAGGGGATACTAGGTCGTCCATAAAGTATGAGTGCGTTAGCGCAAATTCGGTCATATTTTAGTATCATTTATCCATTTTTCCTAAACTTTATATTTATTACATTTTCAATCAAAGAAACTTTTTACATATTCATATGTTCGATATGAGGAACTTTACAAAAGCTTACCTCAATAACATCAACTTTTGATTCTTGTAATTTGATAAAGGATGTGGGAACTTTCATAAAGTTAGGTGGAGTACCCTATTAAAGTTATTTCTTATCATTTCATTAACTTTTGCTAAATATTTTTAGTTCATAACATAATATGGGTCGATATGAGGTCCCAAAAAAAGACAAAAATTGTGGAAAATATGAAGTCTAAATAAAAAAATAGACTCAATCAAAAATATGCTAAATTTTCTGTCGAATCTATCAAAAACTAAATACAACAATCAATTCAAGAAGAAAGTAAAGAACTTCAAAAGACATGATGTCTGGTAGAGTCCGGATCAAAGAATCTAAAGTCCTTAATATATCTCTGATTTTGTCAACAGATTCATAAACGATATATCATCTCTTGCCATCAGATAATTCATCTGATGACAAGAGAGGATATATCAGTTAAGAATCTGTTGACAAAATCGAAGATATATCAAGGACTTTAGATGCTTTGATTTGGATTCTACCAAAAAACATATCTCTTGTAGTTCTTTATTTTCTTCCTAAATTGACTTTTATATTTAGTTTTTGATAGATTCAACAGACATTTAAGCATATTTCTGGCTGAATCTATTTTTTAGATTTGGACTTCATATTTTCCATCATTTTTGTCTTTTTTGGGACCTCGTATCGACCCATATTATGTGATGAACTCAAAATATTTAGTAAAATTTAATGAAAGGAAAAGAAGTAATTATAATAGGGAAACACTTTGTACTTCTTATCTATAATCAATTAGCAAATATGAAAAAAGATTAATTAGATCTTTTGTCAATTAAAAACTTGTATGAAGTGATGAAGAAGGTTTCCAAAAAGATGTAAATTACCCGCTTATTAAAATACACACATACATACATATATTTATACTACTATTATTTGAATCTATATTTAGTAAGAATGCATTATACGTTACAACTACTAAATTACAACATCTAGAAATAAAGACAAAATTAGACCGCTATTGCATGCACAATAGTTTGATACAATATAGTATGGATTCATTTTCTGGTTATATGAAACTAAAGATTAGGCATATATATAATCCAAAACTTGTTTGAAGAGTCCAAAGTATATTTAATAGGTACTTCTCTATTTTCAATTTATTTTTTGTACTTTTATTTTTATTCAATTTAATATAGAATGTTATTTTTTCTTGGGGGTGGGGTGCATCTTTAAGACCAAAAAGTTAAGACACTTTTATATATTTTACATATCCTTAAATTAAAAGTCATTTTTATTTTTAAAATTTTCATATTAAATTAAAATTAGATAAATTTGTATCTATTTTTTTTTAATCTATACTACCATAAAATATAAACTACCTAGCTAAAATATTAAATTTTTATAAAACCCCTGTCTTAAAACATCAAATTTAGTATATCATTTATATTTTATATTATATTATATTTATTTATTCATATTATATTATATTAAAAACAATCACCTTTTAATAGGTGCAAGTGCCTTGCCCTTTCCCTTCCCACATGTTGTGAGAAGTTTAGTAGCATTCGCCTTGGATGCAGCTGCATCCTCGTTGATTTTATACCCTTGGCCCGCTTGAGGGGCGGCATGTCTCTTCCGGCCACTTTTGGTCTAGCCATGTGTCACGACCCGAGTCTAGGCCCCAGATGCGACACAGCATACTCGACCCCGAAGGGGTTTCATACAAGCCTCATAGCATTTCATTGCATTCGATATAGAAATAGTGTGGAATTAAAACTCATTTAAATCCAAAATATCAAACTTCATTAAAGGAGGAACATGAAATATAGCCGAAGTCTAATCTCACATGGCCAACTTAGACACAATCTTAAAGCATACTAGGGACACAGCCCTTTACAATCAAAACAACTAATAAAATGTCTATTACATGAACAAAAGAAACTTAAAAGTCTTTTCCTCAAATCCATGAGGACATACCAAGTCTTGGAGGAAAAGCAGTCCAACACTTCAAACTAGCTAGAAGGAATCACTTGCCGGAACCTACACTTGTAGTAAAAACATGAAGAATATGGGTTAGTACACAGAAATGTACTAAGTATGATGACCATGCAAAACATGCTTTAAAAGGGGACATTTTGGTTGGAAACCATGCATTATGCCACTTTTTAGAAACATCATGTACAACAACATAAAAGACATCATATACAAGCATTAACATCATATAAGTCATAACTTCACACTAGAACAATATCACATGGAAACTATTACCTTTACCTTGGACCTTCACCTCAAGAAACCATTATGCTATGCCTTGTGCAATGTATAGATAACGTCTCATACCACCATCTACACTAGGGCACCACATTTAGGTCACCTAAAGTGAACTTACCGTTCATTTCCTTTCATCTTTAAGCCATATTCATACATAAAAGACATATCATTTCATAAGGTATGACACTGCATGTTTTCACCCATAGGTTTGCCCTTATTTTCCAATCGACTTTCGATTCAGTTTACTCAAGATCAAAAAGGTCTTTCTAGGGCTTGTAATGGGGCTGAGTGTAAAGGTATGGTCATTTAGGCTCAGTGACTTTTTCCTCGTGAGCAGTGGTATTCTCAAGGTATTCCCTTCTTTTCCTTTATCAATTCTTTTTCTAGTGCCTCTAAGTCCTCTCTTTATTCACCTTCATGGATTGCTTGGAAACCCTATTTCCTTCGTACTTTATTCCACTTTTATGCAATACCATGGGTTAGGGGGGACTTTCTTGCACTTCTTGACTTCTCCTTTTCCTTTTCACCACACCCCCAACTTAGGCTTTTGGCGTAAGTTGGCTATTCACTAAACCACAACTCAAGAGGATTATAGGTAGTAGGTCAAGTAAGGTCTAGGGTTTATCAAGGTTCTTCCAAAGAAAGTTAAGGCGCAAAGGGTGCTCAAAAGAGTTTCACACACTCACGGGTAGGCCACAAAAGAGATATATGTCAAATCTGGCTCACACTCTTTAAAGTTGCCTAAGATCATTTCAAGAGGACACTTTTCTAAATCAATCAGACTAGCAGGGCAAATTCTAGGTTTATTCATGCATGGTTCAAAGCAAGCTAATCACACAAGGCATCGACACTTAAGTCAAACAAGACTACACACTTTCACTAGTGTGCAACGGTCATTACAAGAGAATCAATTCGATAAATGGCTAATCACAATGAGATGCAAAGAGTTCACATATTGTCTATGCAACTTCATTTGGCCTCATTGTAGTCATACATTCATGTTCGTTCAATTGAGTGCACTATTCTAGTCATCGGTATTGATTGAAAATGAGACTTGAATTTTTGCAAAAGAACAACCACTTTCAACACAAGTGGTGGCGAAAATTTTTGAAAAATGAAATTTTTTTCGAAAGGGTCAAAATCATTTTTCAATTAAAAATAAAAAGAGCCACAAGCTCAAACATCGACAAAAAGCAGTATTAACACAATAGTAGCTCACAACCCAAATACTCAAATAAAACACGAACATCAATAGCACACAAAGGTGGGCCTCACCCCACCACAAATAAAAACATATGTCCTCAAATGCAAATGAAATAAAGTATCCAAAAGTGAAAGTAAGTAAGACAGAGAGGGAGGTAAAGAGGTGATCCCGGCTAATCTGTCGCTCTATCTGTTTGGGCATCAGTGCCCGGTGCATAAGTCTGGACTCGGGCCTCTGTACCAGTTCACCTCAGAAGGACCAGCAGTACCAGATCCACTAGAAGCCAGCAACATCTACCATGGCCTCCTCTGTCTCAGTAAGGCCCTCATATCCTTGCCTTTATCTCCAGGTGGAGGTTCTTGTCTACCCTTCTTTGGAGGATTTGATTCCCCTTCATTTAGTGATACCCTGTACACTTTTCTGGGGTGGTATGACAATATTGATCTTTACCATATCTTCAGGATACTCAGACTTCTCCCTACTAGACTCAACAACATGCAAGCACAACCCCACAAGATTTAACCAATTTTTAGGCACAAAAATATGGGATTTTAACAATATAACCATTATGGGCAAGACTTTAGAATTAAAACAGGCAATCAAGCAACTTAATCCTATCAGAGAGGCCCAACACACATCAACAATATAGAATCATTTGCATAAGACTTCAAATTCTCAAAAATACATGCAGGGTTCGGGAAACCAACCTTAGATGCTAATTAAAATTATATTGAAATGCTAGGTGGCAATGCAATCTAAATCCGAGCACAAATCAATGACTAAAATACTCTAAAAGTGCAAAATATATAAAATAGAGTGCGGGTGTGAGTTTGGGAAGATAAAAAGTGAGGGAAAGTGAAAGAGTTTGAAACTTTTGAACCTTTGGCCTTAAAACCGTCCAATTCTCGCCCAGTCGGCGATGTCAATTGTGCTCGCCGACACACTCGGTGGATCTCCAAGTGGTAACTTACCTCACCGAGTTTTACAGAATATCCAGTTAATGTGGGGGTCCAAACGGCGGACTAGATCGCAATCGCTGACCTGGTCGGCTATTCGCCAAGCTTTTCCTGGGCTCGCCGAGTTTTACAAACTCCAATATGAAGATGACTTGAGTCAAACGATGTGTAACGACCCAAGAGCACCCCCTAGTCGTTGCCGGTGTATTCGACCTCGAAGAGGTCTTATACAAGCCCTTAGCATTCGTCATAGCATGTATCATAGAATAATATCACGGAAAATTTAAAACTTTTACTTTGGAAGTTCAACTTCACTTCATATAAGAAAACAGAATCTAACTTCGTCACAATGTACCATCTAGACATAGAAGTATCGAAACTGGGACTTAGCCCTTACATCAATAAGAAGTCTTGAAATAGGAAAGTACAACAATGTCTTTCAACATAAGCAAAGAACTAAACATAGAAGCTAGATCATAGGGTCTTGTCCTCGGACTTGAGGACTCACCAACTTGGAGAAGCAACTCCA
>JAJOOR010026531.1:0-18734 GCA_036250505.1 Solanum acaule
ATTTTTCATGAGAGAACTAAACATATAGACATCGATTGTCATTTTGTAAGGGAGAAGATAGTACAAAATTTGGTTCAAACACAACATGTATCTACAAAAGAGCAGTTGGCTGACTTGCTTACTAAGAGTCTGGGCAGACTATCCCATGACTACTTAATGTCCAAGCTTGGTTTGAAGAACCTCTTCCAACCATTAGCTTGAGGAGGGGTGTGAAGTTATACGTATATGCAAGCTGTCCAATTAAGTTTAATTAAAGTTGTTTGTAATTACTTAGTTGATTAGTTAGTTTGTTAAACAAGTTAGTTACAATTCTGTCAGAGTTAGTTAAGCTGTAGCATGTTAGCTTTAAATACAGACGTATGAGCTTTGCTCAAGTCAGTTGTGTTGATTGATAATGAGAAGGTTTCTCAGTTTCTTTTCTCCCATGTATCTTCACACATCTCCTCTATAATTCTTCCTCCATTGTTGAATACTCTGCATCTTATCAGTTTCAACTTCACAAAAACCCAGTCGCCCAATGCAAACACTACCTCAGTACGTTGTTTATCTACAAACTTCTTCATCCTTGTTTGTGCTTTCATCAAATTCGTGATGTTAGTTTATTAACTCCCTATTGTACTTTGAATAGAAATATAGAATGTGCACATTTATTTTAGAATAGTAATATTTATCAATACTTAATGTATATATGAAATTTATCAATTTAACTTTAATAGTTAGAAAATTAAAAATACAAATCATTTAATCATGTTAAACAATAAATATGTGTATTAAAAATACTAATTTTTGCACTTAATTAATTTGGTGTAAATATTGAGAGAGATAATTATTTATCCTTTTCGGGTATAAATATTGAAAGAAATATTCTTCATCGTACCAACACACCCTAAATGGAAAAATATAAAAATTTGAATTCCCATCATTTTTTTGAATTCTTAAGCCTACATTACTATATCTGCATTAGTCATATATTCACGACAATATCGTGCTTTACTGCTTTAGAAAACGAGAGTGATACTTCATAATATAATTAACTAAACAAAAAATATAACTTTAAGTATTTTAAGATTTCATTCAGTTAAGTAGCTCGTGATGTCTTTATACAAAACAATATTCAATTTAACTTTATCTTAATTACGTAAATAAAAAATAACAAATTTACATTTAAAGACATTTTTACTAAAAAATAACATCAGTTAAGGGGAGATATCTTTTAGGGATAGCAAGTGGTGTAGTTGCGAGCCAGTCAACATATGTTGTTGTTACCTTTGAATGTTTTCCCTTTATTATTCATTTAATTGAATAGAACTTAGGCTGAAAAGATTGCCTTAATTTTTATTTTTTATAAAAAAAAGCAATTCCTTCAATAATGTTATTTTATCAATCCCTTTTTGTACTTTGAATAGATATATAGAGTATATACATTTGTTTTAGAATGATAATATTTACCAATACTTAATGTATATGCTGAATTAATAAATTTAATCTTAAAAGTAAAAAATAAAAATAAATTAAAAATAAATTACTTAATAATGTGAAATAATAAATGTGTGTATGAAAACTATGAGTTCTGCGCTATTAAATTTAGTGTAAAAACCAAGAGGTGAGTATTTACTGTTTTAATAGCAAGGGGTTTCTACTATGTTTTGGGTGTTTATTACACAATTTGTCATATTATTTGAATGTTATCTATCTAATTCTATAATTTATGTATTAAACAAACAAAGTACTTAGTTTTTTTAACAGTGCATTGGATCAATATATATAATGCTTCTATATCTTTCAAGGTAATAGATCCATTGTATTTATCTCAACTCAGTTTATATGTAAGGAAGTTTGTGCTAGCTTTCAATTTAGGCTAGTATAGACATACGATTTTTGACTTCCCCCGAGTTTTAACTCATTTTTAGTTTTAAATATCTATTTATAAATCTAATCAATATTTTAACTTTTATTTTTAAAAATTAGAGTTTACTTGAGAAAATTGAGAATCATAATAACAAAAAAAAAAAGAAGAGTCGTGTCTTTAATATAGTACTTGTATTTTTTATTTGCGAGGAAAAATAATACTACACAAATATGCTCTTTAAATTTTCTTAAATTTAACATTGAGTTAATTACTTGAGTGGATCCTTTTTAAAAAATAATTACTTATTTTAAGTATACTCTTTAAATATTACCATTTATAGCAATATATAACAATACTATATATTTTATTAGATTTGTCTTTCTCTTTTGCCTCTTTCTCCTTTTTCTCAGTTTTATCTCTTTTTCTCGCTCTTTTTTTTTCTTTATATTGTTATTTTTCCCTTATTTTCTTTTCTGCTGCTGCTTTTTCTCTCTTGCTTTCTTTCTATTATTTTTTCTTTCCTTTTTCTTTTTGTTGCACTTTCTCCCTCTCTTTCTCTTGCTTTTTTTTTTTCTCTTTCTCTCTCTATTTTCTTTCATAGTGTAGTCAATGATTCGTAGACTAAATAAATTTGTATCAATAATTAATTAATTAGACAAGTAATCCAATCGTAACAAATGAAGACACATAATAAATTGCAAAATGAATTAAACTTGAATTAAAAATGTGTTCCACACATATTAAAGTTGAATTAGAAGAGAATTAATATGAATGCAAAATATAGCAAACGAAAGAGCATTCTATGATCTGTAAACTGAATGAAATTATATCAACAATGAATTTCACAAGTAATTAAACGTAAAAAATCAACCAATAAATTGTAAAATCAATTAAAATTGTATTTAAAAGTGTATTACACTAATATTAAACAAGTAAATAAATTAAATTTTCTTTAAAATTGCATTACACAATATTAAAGTTGAATTTGAAGAGAGAATTAAGAATGAATGAAAAACAAAACTAACGAAAGATAAGACAACGATCTATAAACTAAATTAAACTTATATTATTCATGAATAAAACATGTATTATATGTGCCTTATAAATTAGTTTTTGGTTTGTATCACTAAGAATGTGAGTGATGTTTGCAGTATGTATTAAAATGTATTGTGCATGTATTATAAGTGTGTTACCTAAATTACTTTAGTTCATATCATTAAAAAGGGAGTGAAGTTTGCAATATGTAATAAATGTAGGATGTATTATTCATGATTTTAATACAACTATGAAACATATCTAATACAACTTTAATACAAACGCGACATAGTTCCGTAAACTTCATTATTTTCGAGCTTCAATCTAATATTTCTCCTAAAATCAATTCTAAACTTAACCAAACCCTCTTAAAATTGAGATATAAACTCCAAATGATATTTTCAATTATTTGTATAGGAACAACCTATCCAAACTAAAGAGCAGACAAGTAATCTAATCGTAATAAAATGAAGAAACATAATAAACTGCCAAATGAATTAAACTTGAATTAAAAATGTATTACACACATATTAATGTTGAATTAGAAGTGAATTAAACACGCATGCAAAATGTAGCAAACGAAAGAGCATTCTGTGATTTGTAAACTGAATAAAACTTGTATCAATAATGAATTAAACAAGTAATTTAATCATAATAAATCAACCAATAAACTGTAAAATGAATTAACTTGTATTAAAAGTGTATTAAACAAATATTAAAGTTGAATTAGAAGAGAGAATTAAGAATGGATAAAAAATGTAACTAATGAAACACAAGACAGTGACCTATAGAGTGAATTAAACTTATATCAATAATGAATTAAACAAGTAATCTAATAGCAACAAATAATAAACTACAAAATGAATTAAATTTTCATTAAAAGTGTATTACACAATATTAAAGTTGAATTAGAAGAGAAAATTAAGAATAAATAAAAAACGTAACTGACGAAAGACAAGACAGTAATCTATAGACTGACTTAAACTTGTATTGTTTATAAATAAAACATGTATTATATGTATCTTATAAATTATTTTGGTTTGTATCACTAAGAACATGAGTGATGTTTGTAATATGTATTAAAAATATAGTGTGCATTCATTTGGTTTGTATCACTATGAAGAGAGTAAAGTTTGCAATATGTATTAGAAATGTATTATTCATGAATAAACCTTCTATTATACGTGTCTTATAAATTATTTGATTTGTATCACAAAGAAAATGAGTGATGGTTGCAATATGTATTATAAATGGATTGCTCATGAATAAAATTTATATTAGATGTGTATTATAAATTATTTTTGTTTATCACTAAGAAAATGAGTGACGATTGCAATATGTATTAAAATGTAATGTGGATATCTTATAAAGGTATTATTAATGTGTTACCTAAATTATTCTTGTTGGTATCACTAAGAAAGGAGTGAAGCGTGCAATATGTATTATAAATGTACTACTAATGAATAAAACATGTATTATATATATCTTATAAATTATTTTGATCTGTATCACTAAGAAAAAGAGCGACGTTTGCAATATGTATTACAAATGTATTGTTTCTATATTATAAATGTATTAAAAGTGTGTTGCTTAAATTATTTTGGTTGATATCACTAAAAAGGAGTGAAGTTTGTAATATGTATTATAAATGTGTTGTTCATGATTTTAATACAATTTTAATACAATTATGAAACATATCTAATACAACTTTAATACAATTGCGATACAGTTTCATAAACTTCACCTTTTTCGAGTCTCAATCTAATATTTCTCCTAAAATTAATTATAAACTTAACCAAACCCTCTTAAAATTGATATATAAATTCCAAACGATATTTTCAATAATTTGTAGGAACAACCTATCCAAACTAATCACAAATTCATAAAATTCAAATAATGAATTCAAAATTTGAACTTTATAATGACCATCAATGGTGAACTCTTGTTATTGTAATTTTAGAGATTTGAAATTTCTGCTTGAAAACATGATTTTGTATAAATTTTCATCTTTCCATTTCTTTTTTCGTCGTATTTTTTGGATAAAAAGAATGAAATATGAAAAATTAATTTGTTATTTAAATGAAAAATTGAAAAAAGAAGAAGAATCTTTTTTTAAAAAAAGAAAAAGAAAGAAGAGGAGGAAGATAATAATGATAGAGAAAGAAAGATGACGAGAAGAATAAAAAAAAAAAAAGAGGAAGAGGAAAAAGGGCCGAGAAAGAGGCAAGCGACGGTACATTTTTCTTAATTTCAAAAAATTGTTATATTTAGTTAGAAAAATTATATTGACATAGATGGTAAATATTTTTTTAATATAGCATATATATGTGATTTACCCTTTAACATTTAGGTAGTATTTTACTGTTGATTATTTTAAAAAGAAAATTAAAAAGATCGAACCCAATAGTATGTTGTCATGTGGTTTCATCCGAATCTTTATCAAAATTATATGCCATTGGGAAGTACAATATTCTACTCTCTTTTTTGAACTTTTTAATCTTATCCAAAATCCATTCGAATAATTTAGCAGCATTAAATCCAAAAAATAAACTACAGTTCACCCTAAACCTAGTCTAAAAAACCAAAAAAAAAAAGAAAGAATCTAAACCTAGAGAATAGACCCCTTATTTCTTTTTGGTTTTATGGACTAGGTTTAAGGTGAAATATGGTTTATTTTTGGGTCTAATCTTCTTAAATACCGTTATGAATTTTGGATAAGATTCTTGGGAAAGACGAGTGAAATATTTTGTTTCTCAATAGAGTGTGCTTTTGATAAAGTTTGGGATGCAATTTACCACATGACAACATGTTATTGAGGTTCATCCTTATTTAAAAAAACTTTTTTTAAAAATAATCAATATTAAAATACTACCTAAATATTAAATATATACAAATTTAAAGAACATACTGCAATGACCCGATTGGTCATTTTTGGGAATTTTTGTAAAATTATTATTTTACCCCTTCCGATAGTTGCCCCTAGTCCTTCCTGATTGGTTTGTGAAATTGGTTTCGAATTTTGAGTAAAAAGTTGTGAATTGTGGGAACTTTAGAGTTTTGAAAGGCTAAAGTTGTTAAAGAGTGGTTTTTAGTGTCTTTTGGAGTTTCGAGTCTCGGAATAGAATTCTGTCAATTTCTCCAGTCTTGCAATGTGAAATTTGTTCTAAAAGAGTCATCGGTTTTAGATTCGGAGCCCCTTTATGGAATTTAGGTCCTAAGTTAAAAATTATTGAGATTTTAGCCTTTGAGTTAACTTTGGTCAATATTCACGGTTCGAATACTCGGATAAAGTTTTCGACAGTTTTATTGGGTTCAAGGGATGATTTTATATCCAGGGGAGATCTTGGTTGAATTTTCAGAGGTCTTGAGCTTGATTTAGCCATTTTAGGTGTTATGCTTGTTCATTGTGACGTTCATGGGTTCCGATTCAAGGAGACCTCAAATTTGTGATTCAATTATTCCATAGAGTCTGAAATGTCAAGTTTAGTTAGGTAGTATATCCGGTTTGTGAGTAAAGGGTTCTGAATGAATCTCGAGGGTTCATTTGGGGGATTTTGTTTGGTTGGTGTTTGTTGTTTGTGTTCAGGTGCCAACCCTCCACATTCAGGAAGGGGAGTATGTGTAGAACCCTGCATTTGTGGATGCTCGACTGCATTCGCGGAGGGTCAAGATATTGATCTCCGCATTCGCGGGAGCCCGACTGCGTTCAAGAGAGCACTGTTGCATTTGGAGGGGCCATGCTGCATTCGCGGAGGGTCAGCTTCATTAAGTCCCGTGTTTGCAGAGGACCCCTAGGCATGATGTTTTCCAAAATTAAGGTTTTAACCCCATTTCCTCCATTTTTGAGTTTTCAAGCTCGGTATTGGCGATTTCAAAGTGGGTTTCCAAGATAAATCAATTGGGTAACGATTCTCAACTCCAAATTTTCTTTTACCCATTCTTAAGAATGAATTGAAGTGATCAAAACAAGGATTTTGGATGAAAATTTTGGGGTCTTCAAGAACCCAAGAACTTTGATGAATTCATGATTTTGAAGTGATTTCAACTCTATTTTCAAAATGGTTTTCACGAGTGAGTTCTAAATGCTTTGGGTAACATATCCAAGTAATGGTTTCGATATTTAAACCTCATTTTTTAGAATTGGATTTTTGAGTTGATTTGACCCATTTATTCAAATTGCTCTATAAGGGTGTTGTGAGTTTTGAAATCTCATTGTGAATAATTGTTTGACTAGATTGCGTTGATTTGGATATCATTCGGCAAGGAAAAGGTAAAGTCTCGGATTGATTTTTATTGATAAGGCAAGTGAATTTCTAAACATTAGTAAGGCTTGTACAATCTTGAAACCTCATTGTTGTATGTGTTGGGGAGTAATTGTAATGAGGTGATGGGTTAATTGCTCAAAATGAATTACCTTAATAATAGAAATGGGATTAATGAAAAAGACAACATGTTGATAATATTGTATTGAGTAGTGTGAATTGCCTTGATTGTTGATATTGAATTGGTAATTGATGTAATGTTTTGATAGTATTGTTGTGGAAGTGAATTACTTGAATTTTTATTTCCTCATTATTGTGTGAACATGCCTATTGACATCGATTCTGAAACAGTGTGATGAGATGTGTTGTGATTACGCCGAGGTCTATTTTGGAAAGTGTTATTGACTCAGTGATCTATTCCGGCAAGTGTTATTGATATATAGTCTATTCTGATAAGTGTTATTGATATAGAGGTCTATTCCGATTAGCGGTATAGATGTCGAGGTCTGTTTTGACAAGTTGTATTGAGACCAAGGTTGCTTTCGATGGATGTATGGATCTTGGGTGTTTCCCATGGATCCCGATTTGATATTTATGATTGATGAACTTGATTAATGAGATTGATGACATTGATTGTTGTGATTGATTACTTTGTTTTTTGTGATTGGCGACCTTGATACTTATGATTGTTTAACTTGATTGTTGTGATTGATGTACTTGGTACTTGTGACTGATGAACTGTAACTGTTGGACTATTATTATGGAATCTTATGAACTGTATATATCATGAACTTTTAGGTTAGGCTGATTTCTCTATAGGTTGTTGTTGTGGCAGTTTTGTTAGGATGAAAGGAGTTCTCATATGCTAGATAGTTTTACCGTGTGTTTAGTGGGTTGCTTTGTGGGTAATGTGTTTTTTGGTACTCACTCTTTGCTTCTACACTTGTGTAGGTTCTAATCTCGGATCTGTGTGATTACCTTATTCTGTCTACGTCTGAGGCTTTCTGTGGATACTTGAAAGGTAGTTGCTTGACATTCTGGCGGACCTTCTTGTTTCCTACTTATGTTATTGTTCTATCCAAGAGACAAAGGCATTGAGACTTGTATTTATCTTTGAAATTGTATTACTATACATTAGTGGCATGTACACGTGACAACCAGGTTTTGGGGGTATTTGAGAATGACTAAGTTTTCTGCATTTATGTTAGTATTAGTTTATTTCCACATTTCTATCATATAGTTGGATTTTAGGCTGGCTTGTCTTGGTGGGATTAGACGAGTATTGCAATGACCTCCAGGTCATTTATGTGTTTATGCCTCTTGTTCTTCGTTTAGAACGTTCCTATAGCGATCCCAAATCCTTTATGACTTTCTCAGACAAACAATTCAATCACCTGGTCTTCCGTTTGGTGTTAATGCGAGTTTTAGTGTTTTTGAGATTTTAAACATTAAACAGTCGATTTTGATCAAAACAACAATATGATGACCTCAGAATCAAATTCTGACGATTCCATCAGCTCCATAAGGGTCATTATAGGCTAGAAGCATGGTCCCCACAACTCCCAAGGTTTTCAGTGCGAATCTATGTGATTAGGCATTTTAACTTTCAAGTTAAGGCCTACGTTTGACTTTAGTCAATATTATGAGTAGATGATCTTGGATGAAAATTCCATTAGCGCAATTAGCTTCGGAATGTTGAATTTTGTCTGGAATGACCATCCCTTTGGATCGCAGGGGTTCCGGTCTAATTGCAAGCCCCATTGTTGATTTTGGCAAATGAAGTTGGGTATATGACACATATTCTGTCAAGATGACCTCGTATGGATCTTTAGATTGCTTCGTTGAGTCCGTAATGACGATTTTGATTGGTTTGCATATTTTATTTGTATTCACGGGGTTCCAAACCAATCCCAAACCCCAGATAGAGTCTGGGGGGCATTGCTGAAAATTTTGGTGCCTGAGTTCTGGTGCAACCTCTTTTGGGCCCTTGGGTTCGCTTAAGCAAACGTTACTTTCGTGACTAGTTCTCCGCTTAAGTGAGGCCAGTCATCCAAGCGGTTGTCGCTGAAGTGATCCTGCTTCCTCTTTTGCGGCCCTCGCTTTAGCAACCTGGGTTTGCTGAAGTGACGCTCGCTTTTGTGTCCAGGAGCTCACAAAATCTAGGCCTACCTCTTTGAGGCCTTTCGTTTAAGAGATGTTAGTGGACGCTAAAGCGGTCCTCAACTAGTCTTTTAATGTATACTTGGTTGTGAATTTCAACTTTTATTGGTTATTGATTTGACAATTTCTTCCTATCCTGAACTCCGATTTGAGTTATTCAAAGTGTGGTGTGTTCGTAGGGTTCATGATCATGTTGTGGAGTAGTTAAGGAGTGTTAGGAAACCTCCGTTTGAGGTGAATTTGTACACTTGTAGGCTTCCTTGAGCTTAATTGTTAGGCATTTGCATGATTGATTAATTTGGCAATTTCGGCCTCGAATTGTATTGAATTTGGAAGACAAGTTGGGTATAGTTTAAGGCCTTTTGACGAAGTCAATTCCAGAAATTATGGCGCGGGTCCCATAATTCTTGTTTGACTATGAAATTGGTCCTTATTCTTTTTATGTGTTTTTGGTGTCTAAACAGTCGTACGAATGCTGTGATCCTATTCTTGATAGTGCCACAGCATTGAAGGCGATTTGGAAAGGAAATGTTACGGCCTTGTGATTTGGAGAGAGCGTTGTTGGCCAATAGGTAGGCTACGACTTCCTTTCCTTATAAACTGAGCTTGAATTCGTAAATTCAAGTTGATTAGAGTAAATTAGGGGTGGCTACTTAGATGTTCTTACTTCTCTTCATAGATATCATTTTTTAGGATTGATTGCCACTGTTTTGGGGGTAGTACCATGCTAGTCGGGGTTTCATATGTGCATAGTGTTGTGAATTACTTGCATTTTTACTTGTTATTTGAAGCATGTTCAGCCTTATTCAAGGACTAGACTAGTGATGCCTTAGACTTGCAATACTTGTAGCCTTCTTTTGTCTCCGACGTCGTTTCGGACAGACTAGAACCTTGTAGACCGAAATATCAGACTAAAGTAAGAGCCTTAGCCTAAGATTTTTTGCATTTTTGTAGACTTTCTTCCTTCTCTCCTTATCTTTACGGCTCCGATATATTACTAGAGGTTGGGTGCTATCTTGCAATTGGAGTGTTTCAGACTCGGAGCCTTTATGTGATCCTTATGAGTGGACGTCGATCCATGATGTCTTGGAGCCTACTAGCGATCCTCTTTAGAGTCCACACACCCCCGAGTTACTCTTTCTAGTTGGGTGGCTTACGCCCATGGGAGTGGACTTATTGGCTGGGCGGCCTTGAATCCTGATATCTTCTTCGGAGTTATTATTCCATTGGGTCGCTCTTTCTAGTTAGTCTAGGAGTGGACTGCTTGGCTGGGAGGCCTAGATTAATTTTCACTCTTGCTAGGTTGGATGGAAGTGTTGGTCATGATGGTTACTTGGGCTAGGAGCTAATTTTCGATTCATTGTTCTCTTCTCTTAGTAGCCTTAGTTACTCTGTGTACCTGTCTGTAACGATACGTTCCTGTCGTTATAGTAAAGCCAATAGGGAAATAATTTGGACCAGACAACTTTTGAGTAGTGACTTGGGAATTCCTAGCCTAGTCCAGATTTGGACGAAATCTGAGTCAGGTGAGGTCTAGGGAAATCTGGCAATGAACAAGTGAATTAATTATGAATTTTATCACATGAGTGGATAGCCAAGACATTAGGGAGCCTGTACGAATTTACAAAAACAAATTCATGCGAGTAGAACTCCCGAAACTGATCTTAGCATGAACATGTAGTTTTTGAGCGTCTAGGGTTGAAAGTGTGTTGTGAAATGGTAGTTTGGAACTCAAATTCTGACTCTTTGCCTCTGTGCAAGCCGCCAGGGCAGGATTAATTTCGTAAGGGCGGGGCCGCTGTGGCGGGATGGGATCCGCCGTAGCGGGCCACTCGCGACTTAAGTCGGTGAAAAACCCTAATTTCGTTATTTTTTTGCAAAATTCGTTCTTGAGAGCTAAGAGATGACCCAAGGCAAGTTCTTGACAGGTTTCCACCTCTTCTAGAGCTAAAGGTAAGATTATTACTCCTCTAATCTATTTTTCGATCCGTAGAACTTACATTCTTGGGTAATTACAATTAGGGAAGGGTGTTGACCTGAAGTTAATGGTGGGAAAAGCCTTAATTGAACCTTAGGATCTTGGGTTTGGCCATGGATAGATAGATTGATTATTATTCGGAGAAATTAGGCCTTGTTTATTGATCCTTGCATTAATTGATTGTTTTTAGACCATAAACAAGCGGAAAGAATCCAGAAAGGGAAGACTCAAGTGTCTTAGGAGGATTCAAGCTTGGTTTTGAGGTAGGTCATGGTTTGATATCTTGTTTGTGTGATATATGTTGGTAATTGCTTCATTGTATGCATACATGTATGAGAATAAGAAATGCAAATCAAATCTAATGCAAATGAGTATATCTATATGAACAATTACATGCCATGAACCCACTACTTGATTGTATGACTATGAGTATTGTTCATTATGCGTGTGATTGTGATTATGGTTGTGCTGAATGGATCTGGTGTTACGTTTCGGCACATACATTGGATCGGGTGTCACGTTCTAACACATATATTGGATCGGGTGTCACATTCCGAGACATACATTGGATCGGGTGTCACGTTCTGATACATATATTGGATCGGGTGTCACGTTCCGACACATACATTAGATCGAGTGTCACGTTCCAACACACTAACGATTTGGGTGTGGGTTCCATGAGAGGACCATTGTGATTATTATTACATTCATGTCTATAGCCGTAGATATTGGGAACTGCATGTTGTTCTTGATGATATATGTTCTATGTATTCTGTATATGTGCATTTACTGTGTTGTGATTGCTTGCCTATGTTTCACTTACTGGAAGAGCCGTGTGATCCTACCAGCACACTGTGGTTTGTGTACTGATACTGCACTTGCTCATTTTTTGTTGAGTACAGGGAATTTTCAGGCGGTTACTGATAGACCTCAGCTAGGAGATCATTGATCGAGACCAGATTCAAGGGTGAGCCAGTTCTTTTAGGCTACCATGGATCCATCTGTAGTTTAGTCTACTTTTCAGACTTAGGCTATTTATGTTTTAGATATTTCTTATGTTTGGTTGGGGTTGTACCCCTCTTTCTTAGACTTGTTGAAATTAGAGTTTTGGTATAATGACTTTCAGTTTCTAGGGGTTGAACTTTCGCAATAGTTTTGTTAGTTATTTGTTAGACCTTTGGAGTTTATGGCAACTCTATTTTTATCCTTCATTTAAACCTGCTTCCGTATCTTTAATTGTTCTGGTTTTTCATTACTTTTCTTAGTTGGGTTGTAGTAATGGTTCTCCCACCGGAGGGTTAGTGTGGGTGCCAATCACGATGGTCTGGGTCGTGACACAGTCAGGCTTATGGGATCTATTCAAGTTTTATTTAAATTTGCACACAAGTGTACCTTCTAGGCTTATGATGTCCAGTTAGGTTTAGTTAGCTATACTTAGATTTACTTTTGATATACTCGTGTGCTTTTCTTCATATTCACTTTTACATTTGTTTGTGTCTAAATTCTATCTTTTCATAGTGTTATTACCTTTCTTGCTCAGTCGTCCTATGATGTCTACTGAGTAACTTTGGTTTGGTACACATGCTATACTCTACATATTTCTCGTGATGTAGGTTCTAGTACCAGCTACCAATAGTGATCGTTCATGCCATCTTTTGTAGCTTCTGGGGATAGCAGACGAGGGAGCGCACTCGACATCCTAGATTTTACTGTATCCTTCTGTATATATGTCAAGCTAGTCTTTTGGCTCTGAGATGGCTTGTGGTGTTTCACTTTTGAGACTTGTATTTTGTTTATATTAGACAGCTCTATAGTTGTGACTTCCAGGTTTTGGAGGCATTCTATTGTATAGAGGTTTAGGTTTGCTTCCGTTTTTGTCTTTTTTTTATTGATAATGTTATATTTGTTTAGTTCTACCCTTATACTCAATACTTGTCATTCCGGGTATTGGTTTTCTTACCTACTGGTGGGTCATAGTAGGTGCCATCGTGACTTGGGAAAGCGAGTTGTGACAAACTGGTATCAGAGCCCTAGATTCATCTATCTCACGTATAGAACAAAACCTAATAGAGTCCTAATGATCGATGAGAGCCGTCTGTATCCATTCTTTGGGAGGCTACATGGTGTCTTTAAGAATTCTTTGCTTTTGTATCGCTTTCGTACATCGTGTGTATTATTGGTTTCTTGAAATCTCACTTGGTTTATTCTTTTGCATGATGGCTCGTAAGAGCCGCATGACGGGTCAGGGTAGGGGTCGACTTCCCAAGTTGGATAGGGGTGAAGCACCACCTCCAGTCAGAGAGCGAGGTGCGATGCCAGTAGTGAACCCTCCAACAGCCTATGTTCCAGATCAGTTGGTGGGGCCGGGACCAACTCAGCCACCACCCAAACTAGTTATGGCCCTAGTTCTGCAAACAAAAATTGCTCAGCTTCTAACAGTTCTTGGAGGAATGCAACAAGCCCTAGCTGCAGCTCCTGCACTAGGTAACCAAGACCAGCCTACAACAGAGGCACCTTGGGCCTAAGTACCGCCTGGGGTGCAGACCATGATTTCAGCCAAAGCTATGTCGCTAGAGGAGCAGAAGATGCTTGGAGTGTTCCTAGACTTTCTTCTCGAAAGTTTTTTGGGCTTTGGGTGAGAATGCCAATGAGTTTCTGACTACTTATCGTGAATGGATTTATACTTTGGGCTTAGTGGATTTATACTTTGGGCTTAGTGGAGTCTATAGGAGTCGACTTCACTCTGTATTAGTTAGATGGTCCATCTAGACAGTGGTGGCATACCTTATTGAGTCCAGACCAGTTGGGTCTCCTCTAATCACTTGGAACGAGTTTTCTGAGACCTTCTTAGCCAGGTTCATCCCTCGCAACGTTAGAGATCATCTTCAAGATCAGTTCTCCAGATTAGAACAGGGTTCCATAACCGTGTCAGAGTAGGAATCGAGGTTCACGAGATCTCCTACCATGCTACTATGATTTTGCCATCTGAGAAGGAGATATTTGATGTTTTGTCTGTGGATTGAGATTTCAGCTGCGGATTGAGACCTTGTCTATGGTCTCCACTGGTCGTTCCTTTCTGGATGTTGTCAACCACACCCGCACCATTGAGTAGCTCGATTATGAGGCCTAAGGCGGCAGCGACAAGAGGACTAGGTATGAGGGTAACTACAATAGGTCCTGTTATGATGCTTCTGATAAGGACTCGACAATGCTTTTAGCAGGGTCAGCCCAGTCCACCTGTTCAGGCCTTATTACAACCTTCAGAGGGTGACCGGTACAACCTAAGTGAGGTTGGCTAAAGCCAGATTCATTGGTCCCAATCTTATGCTTCAGGCCGTGTTGGTCATTTTTCTAGGAAAAGGTTGTCTTTGGGTTACTTTGATTGGGGAAAGTTGGATCACTGGGCCAGAGATTGCCCTTTGCATAGGCGGATTGCTCCCATTTCACAGTCATCTCCACCAGCTCTACCAACAACACCTTGAGCTAGGGGTCGAGGTTAGGGTTAGGAACGTCGGGGTGGACATCACGATATTTGGGGTGGTCCTAGTGAGACAGATCATGTGGTAGGAATGATAGCCTGGGCTGAGACGGACAATGTCATTTCTATGTACCTCCAACGAGGGTGGAGGTTGAGGCATCAGACAATGTGACCATATGTACGATTCTTTTATGCCATCTGCCCTTCTCAGTTTTATTTAATCTGAACACTATTTATTCTTATGTGTCTTTCTATTATATTTCTTGTATGTGTATGAGTTCTGAGCCTATGGCAATGCCGTTGCATATGTCGACCCCCGTGGGTGAGTCTTTAGTAGTGGATCATGTGTTTCGATCTTGCTTAGTTACTATCAAACAACGTCACACCCGGGCTGATCTTATATTGCTTGATATGCTTGACTTCAACATGATTATGGGCATGGACTGGTTATCCCTCTACCATGCGGTCTGAGATTGCTTTTCTAAGACCGTAAACTTAGACCATGTCCAACCCACCTCTATTTTACTCTTCATTCTCTATATTTAGAGAGTAAAATAGAGAATGGGCACTCCAACCCACCTCCATATCACTCTCTATTCTTTATATTTAGAGAGGTGATTTACACTCTCTATTTCACTTTTTGAATATTTTATTATTATTTCTATTACTTTGTAATTAACATATTATTTTACATATAATGTCATTAATTAAATATATAATATTCATAAATCTTTTTAAATGTAATATAATATTTTAAAAAATATATTATTTAAAATATACTACTTTCATCCTGAATTAATAGTATTTTAATCTAATTTTCGTCAATGATATAATTTGATTTTATTGTTAATTTTCACTATAAAGAATACACAAAATTAAAATGATTGGATGAAAATTTAATTTAAAAATACAACACATAATATGATAATTTAAATACAAGATAACAATAAAATACATAACATAATAAACTAAATACAAGATAAAATACAATACATAACATAATAATTAATTCACGATGAAACAAGAATCATGCCGAAAAGATTTTGAACGTGCATTCAGAGTTTTACAATCACGTTTTGCAATTATTGCAAGACCGTCATGTTTTTGGAGAAATGAACTGCTACATGATATAATGACTACGTGTATTATACTGCACAACATGATAATTGAGGATGTACTTGATCTTAATGCACCAATTCAAGATGTCGTAGTGGCTCCAACGTCAACGACATAAATGGTGATAGATGAAAATCTCTGGTTTGAACAATTTTTAGCTAGACATAAAAAAATTAAGGACAGAAATGCCCATTTTGAACTCCGTAATGCATTAATAGAGCATTTATGGGAGCAACATAATAATTTCAAAAATTGAGAGTTTATGTATTTGTATTGTACTTTTATTTGAATTTGTCCATTAGTTTGTATGTTATATAATATTTTCTTGCAATTTATGTTATTTAAAAATTTAGAATAAAATATAATTTTATATTAAATAAAAAAATAGAAAAATATTTTTTTTGTATCACATGAAAATTATATAAAGTAATTATTGGGAAAAAGAAATAAAAGATTTATATTATGAAATAAGAAAATAAGAACGAAATAGAAATAATAATATAATATTGAGGAGAGAGAAAAAAAATTATTTTTTAGAGAGTAAAATAGAGAATTGGGTTGGAGTTGATTGTCTCAAAAAATAGAGAACTGTAAAATTGAAGAGTAAAAGAGAGTGTAGTGTTGGAGATGCCCCTAGCCATTCGTGGTATTCCCCGGATGGTGTGGCAGGGCTCTATTAGTAGAACGCCGGTTGAAGTTATAACTTTTGTTCGAGCTCGGATGCTAGTGGCTAGCGGGTGTTTGTCTTATTTAGCTTATGTGTGTGATATTAGTAGGGAGGTCCCACCAATAGAGTCAGTACTTGTTGTTCATGACCGTGACTTTGTAGATGTGTTTCCTACCAACCTACCTAGCCTATCCTGAGCGTGATATTGATTTCCCTATTGAGCTTGAGCCAGGTACTCGGCCTATTTCTATTCCTCCATATAAGATGGCTCGTGCAGAGTACAACGAGCTCAGTGTTCAACTTTAGAATCTCTTAGGTAAGGGGTTCATCAGTCCTAATGTATCGCCTTGAGAAACTCCCGTTCTCTTTGTGAAGAAGAAGGATGGTACGATGCACATGTGTATTGACTATATGTAGTAGAATAAGGTGACAGTCCTAAGAATGATGACCTATTTGACCAGCTTCAGGGTGCCGAAACTTTGTGAAGATTGATCTGAGGTTCGTTACCATTAGTTGAGGATTACGGAAACAAACATCCCTAAACCAACATTCAGTACTCGATATGGCCATTAAGAGTTCCTATTGATGTATTTTTGAGTAACTAATACCCTTGTCGCCTTCATGGACTTGATGATGCAGATGTTCAGGTCACATTTTGATTTGTTCGTTCTTGTCTTCTTAGAAGACTGTAACACCCTAGAAAATTTTAAGCTAAGACTCGAACCTTTCTTCGTTGATAGTAAGATTTTTCGGAGGAATTTTAATTTTTCTTAGGTGTTCATGTCACTAGATGAAGCACATTGAGTTCCAAAACGAACTAAGGAGATTTCATTCAAGTCATTCCTAGGTTCTTCTAAGTTTGGAGTCAACTTAAAACAACCATAACATTCAGTACATCATGAGTTAGGAGAGCCATAAGATTTCAAATGAAAGGCCTTGGAATCCTCTTTCCAACGCCGCCAAGTTTGCTAATTTTTGAGCTTGTATGCGGGAGATATGCCCTTTGAAGTCAGACTATCCAATTAAGGAAAGTTACCTGAAAATATGAGGGGTATCTTGGTGTTTTCCTTACCCAATCGGATTTAAGCATTTTTAGTGAGGTTTTAGGAGTCTAAACTGATTTAAATAAGTTTTCGTAATTCCTAAAAGATGCTTAGGGTTTTTAGAGGAGTTCAAAAAAGAAGAGAGGAGAAAAGAGGAGAAAAAGTTCAAAGTTTCAAGCGTTTGTTCAAGAAATTCAAGATTTTGCCAATAACCTAGTTCATTGAGGTATGTAAGCTTCCATAGTTTTGGGTTCGTTCACTGATATACCGTGATTTTACGGTATTTCTAATACATTTCACTTACAATTTGTGTGTGTCTAGGGCCTTTTTGTATTGGTTTTTATGTGTTTTTGTCATATTTTACATGAAAGATGTTCAGGCGCGGAAGTAAAGAGACAGCTGAAAGAACTGCAGAAAAGGGCATCTACGGACCGTATAGTTGATCCATAGATTGAGACTGCGAGGGTTCCAGTACCTGATTTTTGAAGATTCTAAGTGTAGAGCTACGGAATGGGATTGACGGACCATAGATCGATCTACGGTCCGTACTGCAACTCCGTCGTTTGCTTCAGAGAAGCTGACTTTTTGAAGTTGAAATATTTTCTAAGTCCTGGCTGAAGGAAGGGACTCACGGACCGTAGATCCATTGTCGGTCCGTGAGTTAGTCTCGTGGAATAAAGACGCGTTCGTGAAAAACTTTCCTTAATTTGTTTCCCTTTTAATTTAGGACTTGTTTTCTATAAATAGGGCATGTAAACCTCGTTTTTGGGGAGACTTGATTACTTTTGTTTTACTTTGTGACTTGGGAATTAATTTTGCAACCCTAGCAATTCTTGATTTCCAAAAAGTTAGTTTTGAAGATTTGGTTTGCAATTCAAGTTGAATTTCTGGGTTTATTTTTCTCAACTACGTAAGTTCATAATTCTTTCATCTACAACAATGAATTGTGTTCATATGATTATGGGTAACTAAACTCCATAACTAGGGTTGTGGGATCTATGAGCGATTAACAAAGTATGAATAGTAAATAAGCAATTCTTGAATAGTATTTTGCATGCATTGATAATTCTTTCGTTCAAAAGTCTTTTTAACGAGTGCACGCGTTAGAACTCGCCTTGTTGCTACTTGCCGGACCAAGGAGGTAAT
>JAJOOR010026532.1:0-23781 GCA_036250505.1 Solanum acaule
ATCATCATCTTCTTCTCCTTCATCATCTTCTCCTTCTCCTTTTCCTTCTTCTTCATCATCATCATCTTCTTCTCCTTCATCATCTTCTCCTTCTCCTTTTCCTTCTTCTTCATCATCATCATCTTCTTCTCCTTCATCATCTTCTCCTTCTCCTTCTCCTTTTCCTTCTTCTTCATCATCATCATCTTCTTCTCCTTTATCATCTTCTCCTTCATCATCATCATCTTCTTCTCCTTTATCATCTTCTCCTTCATCATCATCATCTTCTTCTCCTTCATCATCTTCTTCTTCTTCTCCTTCATCATCTTCTCCTTCTTCTCCTCCTTCTCCTCCTCCTCCTCCTCCTCCTCCTCCTCCTCCTCCTCCTTCTTGTTCTTCTTCTTTGAGCGGGAATATTTGTAGAGGAGTTGGTTTTGTTTTGGGGAATTTGGAAGAATGAAATAAATAGGGTGAATTTGGGGGTTAAAAGGCTTATATAGGGGTCCTAAACATAGGAAAAATGACATAGTATAGGAACTAATAAATTAGGAAAAGACCCAACTAACCTTCAAAATAACTGACCGCTGACCATCCACGAACCTCTGTCGATGAACTATGGTCGGACCCATGCCTCGTCCTGGTGGACCATCATTTGGTGTCAGAAAGGGTTATTTTAATTCCTCAAACTACGGACCGTGGTCTGACCTAAGATCCGTTGGTCAGGCCATGGACCTGGACCCTAAGACCTCACCTTGGTAGGACAACCACAGACCACAACATCTGGATAAGCTGTTATTTTGGTCTTTTGAAGACGGGGTGTTACAGAAGCTATTAGACCACAAATTTTGGTGGAGACTTGATATTTATTTTGTGGGGGGGGGGAGGGGAGGGGGTACATTTTTTTTTTGGAAAACAAAAAAAAATTAGGGGTAGGTTAGTGGAAGGTTTTTTTTTGGGGGGGGGCGGTGTGGGGAGTGGGTAATTATTATTTTTTGAAAAACATAAAAAGAAACTCAATTTTTTTAATGGTAAAACATAAAAAAATTAGAAATTGGGTGGGGGTGGGGTAAATTTTATTTTAAAAAAAACATAAAAAAGTGGGGATGGATGGGTGTAGGTGGGAGTCGGGGGATGAAGGCGGGGTGAGATGGAGTGGGAGGGTATGGGTTAGAGGGGATGAAAGCAAGGTGGGGGTTCGAAAAAATAAAATAAAATTAGGGGTGGCTGAATTGGACCATTTTCATTTACTATCTTCAATATTTTAGTAGTTTTAAATAAATTATTTTAGTAAATAATGCTCCATCCCTCTTATAACATGTAAGAAGTTAAAATTAAGTTTGAACACACATGAAATCAAATATACCCGCAACCCGCCCTGCATACCACCCGCCCCGTCCCATTACCATCCCTAGTTAGTTTTAAGAGAATTTCTAAATACTTGAATGTTTAAATTGATGATTTTTAGAGGAAAACTAGTTAGTTGAATATCTACTCAGTTAAAAAACTCAAAAATGACATAGAATAGGGTTAAAAAGCTTGGGAAATGACCAAAATAACCCTAGAACACGTGCAGAAAGCTGTTGTAATAAAAGTGCAGCAAGTCTTCACGCAATGGTCTACCATTCATCAAAATTTCTACCGTCCGTAGGTCCAATCATAGAGCATCGACTGCCTTCTAAGGATTTACTGAAACATATATAACATTTTACTCCAAACTTGAAATGAGGCAAACTTGGTGATGTTGGATAGAAAACTCACATGACATTTATTTTGATAGGTCATGGCCACCTAATGCATTATGAACTGAGAGATATGGTCATTTGAAGTTTCCTATGTAAAATCTTATATTAAAACTTAATAGGTAACAAAGTTTTAAACTCAACTTTGTTCTAGGTGATTCTAGTGACCTTGATTTAAATCCAAATCTATTCTTAAACGAAAGAATTGACCTTTACTCCAAAGAAAAATATAGGGATCAACCTACATGGCCTTATTCAAAAATGAAGAATGATTCGTGTCTTATCTTAAAATTTTCTAGGTGTTAGAGTATCAATAACCCAGAACTCAACATTATAGTGTAACAACCACTAAACTTGCTACCCTTATAAAACTTCTGAAAGGTTATCACGGTGACATAGTCATTTGACTTCACCCCCTCTACCTCTATCACAAAATCAACCACTTCTTGAAAATATTTTGCTGAAGCAGCCACCTGTATAGCTAGAGTCAACAAATCTGACCTTAATCCCTTCACAAAGCGGCGAATTCTCTCTTCTGGAATGAAGCAAAGTTGAGTAATATATCTAGATTAAGTTTAAAATTTTTCCTTATAGGCTACAACAAACATCTTCCCTTGCTCTATATTCAGGAACTCATCTCTCCTCACGTCCCTCAATTTCGCGAATAAATTTTCCATGAATAAGCTACAAAATGCTGCCTAAGTCATATGCAGTGCCTTTTCTCATACCCACTTAACATAAAACCGCCACCACATTTTGATATCACCCTAGAACTAGTATGTCACAAACTCAACACTAAAATGCTCTACTACCATCTTACGAAGGACCTTATGACAGTCAACAAAGAAATAGTATTTAGTACCATTGAATACGAGGAATTAAACTTTAGGAACTTAATAAAGAGGTCATATTGGTTACTAGTCATTATAGGCCCTATAGTCAATCGGCTAACCATGCATGTTTCATAAGGCATATCTATGTGGCGAACCACAGGGGCTGCATTTTGTACTCCCTGAGCCTAAGGTAATGCTGCTGGCATAGAAAACATTGGGTGTGCTTGGCCCTACTTGAAAAACCAGTTGACATAGGTTAGAACCTGGTGGTTCATTTCTGGAGCAGGCTGGGGTGGTGTTTCCTTATTATGAATCTTCTCATCCTCCACCTCATCATCCTTTCTTTCTACCTCATCAGTTGGTGGAGGGGCAACGGCTCTATCCCTGGCTGGCCAGCTGCCTTACATCTACTTATATCAATTGTTTAACTTACAAAAAATCAACCATAATGCGGAAACTCAAATCCATTTAAAGTAAGAAATAAAAATCCACAAGAGTCTATTACATATCATCCCAACACCTGAAAGTTTGAGCATATTACCAAAGCTGAGCATATGACAACATAAAAATAAAAATAAAAAGTTTGTGTCCGAAACTAAGGACATCCTGCCATGATTGAGAGATCCCAATGCGAGCTAGAAGGTCTATCTCACTTTGGAATCTGATGTACTAGAGACTGGTTAGATTTGAGGGTGAGTCGAAGTCGATGGTACACTCGTTCCACTCTACAAAAGGAAAACAAAGAAAAATACAAGTAGAGGTCAATACAGGATAACCTGTACTGAGAAGATATCATCAGTCAACTAGAAATAGAAACCAATATGCATTAAGTAATAACAGAAAATCAACTATAGCCCATACAATGAAGCAAGTACGTAATTAGTCAATAATATCAAGAACACACATGAGAAATTAGGCGTCCACACTACACTCTTTTGGGAAATGGGTCCTTTCAGATTGAGTATATTAAGCTATTTAATATGTTATCCTTTAATGCTACCGTGTCAGAATGTGACACCTGATCAAATAATATCATGCCAGCTCATGGCACCACATCTAATAATATAGTTAATTCATCATTCTTATCATCACTTTCCACTTCATTAACAATATCTCATCAAGTCTTCTTTCTTGAAGGCATTAATTTGATAGAGAGAGTTCAAGATTATGAATTATGCTGTCTTGGGATTACAAACCAATCAAAACAACATATAAATAATCTAAACCACAATAATTTAGAACATATAAAATTTGATAAAATACTCAATGAATTACAATAACTATTAGGTGTATCTCTATCACAAAAAACAAACCATAAACTACCTTAATCAAAGAACTGAAGTCAAGCAAGCTAATTCACCAATTGTTTTCCTTTCTTCACTGCCTCGTAATATTCTGAATGTACCAAGTATGTATAATTCGTAAGTAAACAAGTCCATAAAAATCCATATTACTTATCTTATATACTAGATCCAAAAAATCATAGAGTACGAAACTATAATCAAGTTCCTAATCATGATGTCAATTAATATTTCAACTCTCATATTTCTGAAATTCAAACCTCGGGTTGTGTTTCAATTAATCCAAATAACATAAATCTAATAATGTCCATATAACATGATATAACTAATACAAAATTTCATACAGTAATATATCAAAGCTGGAATCATAGTATGATAATTATAAAAAGAATTTAAAATCAAAGCCCAGTCATGTAAGCTAGACTTGACCAAGGAAATCATTAACTAAACCACAAACAAGATACATAAAATTTCCTTATAAATGACTCATTCGTACAATCTCACCCCAATGATTTTCCTAAGATAAATTCTCAGAGATTTTCCCTATAATGACGACTAAAGCCTCACTGAGAACTCCACTTTAATTCTCCACCATAAGACTAAAAACACAACCATATGTTTCTCTATAAACTAAAGTTTCCATATAATCCTTATATATAACTACCCAATCATGATTTTTGTTTACATTTTGGTGTTATTAGTTGATAACAAGAGAAAAGAAAATAAATGGAAAGGACTATGAAAGGGTTTACGATAGAGTTGTTTCCTTTGACATGCGACATCCCTTTACTCTTTCTTTTTTTCTCAAATAAAGATAAAAAAATATTAAACCCAACTAACTTATTCCAATATATATATGCTTCAAGTGGTATAAGATATTAAATAAATTTCATACTTGGTCCATTAACTATCAACTACAAATTGTTTATTTAAAAAATACCCACTAACTAAATAATTGTAGTTAAATGAATAGTTCAAAATTATTATTCAAAATTTATGGTAATGTTCTTTAATGAAAGAAATTGGTCTAGTATTTAATATAACATAACGGGTTGTTACACTATAGTGGGGTTAGTCAGGTTTTTGTGCAAAAAAGTCCAAAAACCTATCATCATTTGGGTATATTATTCTAGGGAACTTTACAGGCGACATGTCACAACCCAAAGTATACCCTAGATGTGATATGGTGTATAGGACCCCGAGAGTCCCCACATAAGCCACTTTGCATATATATATATATATAGAGAGAGAGAGAGAGATAAAAGTTAAGAATCTAATATGAATAGGAAAGTTTGATATAAAAGGAGAAATCTACACATCATCTCAATAAGCCATTCTAATTCATCAAAACAAGTGGTTCCGGATGCAACTCGTACACCACATACTATGTCTGAAAAACTAAAACAAAAGAAACCAAGTAAAGCTGTCATGGTCCTCAACATGAGCACTAGCCAACTCTTTGAAACTTTGAGACGATCAAGTAACTAGCCACACGCGGGAGGATAGGAAACATCACACCATACATTATTAGACAATGTAGGTATAAGTATGCATTACTACATGGAATGTACTAAGTATGAGAGGTATGAATACAAATATGAAACATGATCATAAGAGGACATAATCGAAAACATGATATGCGTGACCAAGCTAAACATAGTGAAATCATTTAGAGAAGAATCGTAAATCATGAATAAGAAAAGATTCATAAAACCATTGAAAGTTATTTAGTTTGGTTTGAGGGATATTAACTTTAACCGACAATAGACCATTCGAGCTATAACATGTAATCTGATGTAATTCACACATCGAGAACACATAGTATACTTTCACAGATAGAACTATGTATCATGATTCCTATGCTATTTGTGGAACAATTAGCTAGGTTATTTTATAAAATTTTATGGTGGCACCTAGTTTGGAACTATAGATTACTACTAGACACTACCCTATTTAAGCCTCCACCTCAAAGTTCTCTCAGTGCTAAGTTAAATTCTAACAGAATAGTCAATTAACTATTCATGATATCATACATGTAAGAGCACACTTAAGTTATTAATCCAGGCATGAAATATAATAGAGCAGCTCATTTAATCTTGAATCAAGCATGTGTGAGAAAATCCTTTCATAATTTCATAGATTCTTATCTTAAAGAAACCTACATCATAAAATATTTCATTTCATAAATCATGTATAACTGTCATGAAAACAACATTCATAGATTCTAAGTTACTTCATCAATTCATGTCCTTAAGAGTTCATAGTTAAAAATCATGATCAAATCATTGTTTCATGTGAAATCAATTGAAAAACATGTAATTGAGTTAAAACAATCATAATAAGAATAAAACAAAAAGATTGAATCAACACAACTAGTACCGCTAAAGAATTGAATGAAAACCTAATTAATTGATGTAATTGAACTTAGAGAATTCAGAAATATGGGTTAGTGGAAACCATTGTTTAAACCCTACATACCTTGAGGATCTAAGAAAAAAATTAATGGGTGAATAGAAAACTTGAAGCATGGAAACCCTAGCCTTCTTTATGAACTTGAGAGAGAATTGGGGAAGATGAATGTTGATGTGTTTTGGGAATTTGAGTGAATGAGAGAGTTGGGGTAATTTTAGGAGTAGAAGGGTCGTTATATGACATAGAATTAGGGTAAAAAAATAGTATATGTAGATAATGCCTAGGAAATGAACCAAATACCCTTAAAAAATAACTGTCAGACAGTCCAATGGTTTGGACCTACGGTCTTTCGAACTTTCTACACCTTGTACTGGTCACCCATAGTATCAAATTCAGAAACCCAAATTCACCTTACTTTCCACGAGACATTTATACAGTCCATTTCACTTCCTAAAGCCTGTAGACCCAATCTGTAGAATCCAAGTGTAGGTAAAAAAATTCACTAAGTTTGGAACACCCAATAGAACCAATCTTTTACTAGTTCAAAAATTTCTACGGCTTGTCATATTCAAATATAGGTCAAACTTTAGAAAATTTGAATTTCTCAAATCTAAACCTCATTGCTAAAAGTGCCACCTATAACCTATAGAAATTTCTATGAAGCGTAGAAAGGTCTTGTAGGACACAACCAGTAGCCAAAATGAGACCTTTCCAAATTTAGCTTAACAATTCCGAGGTTCTACAATATCTTTGTCTTGGAACATTCGTCCTTGAATGAGACTCAAGCTAACATGAATAGAGTATGAGAGAAACCAACAACCAAGCAAGAATGAAAATCCCTTCAAATGCACATAAGCAAAGATAATCACTCCAAGCTCATTCATAACATCAAAAATAAAGTTTTTCATGAACAAGGATATGGAAACATGAGAATGACTAAAATGCATGAATCCGAGAGATTGAACCTTGAGGAACTAATACCTAAAGCTAGATTAGGAGCGGAGGGAAAGAGATGAGGATATCGGGACATCATATCAGTTTCGGCCTACCAAATAGCACCCTCAACTAAATGATTCCTCCAAAGAACTTTCACGAAAGCCACTTCTTCATATCATAACTTCCAGATTTTTCGGTCTAAAATCTCAACCGGAATCTCTTCGTTAGGAAGATTTTCTTTAACTCCCAAATCTTTTAAATGTATAATGGAATACGATATTCAACACACTTCTTCAACAAAGAGACATGGAATACCAGATGTACTGATGCTAAATCATTAGGCAACTCAAGCTCATAAGCAACTTTGCCAATACACCCATAAATTTGATATGGGCCCATATAAAGAGGACTAAGTTTCCCTTTCCTTCCGAGCATCATCACACCCTTCATGAGTTAAATTTTCAAATAGACCCAATCACTACCTTCAAACTCAAGTTCTATTTTCCTAACATTATCATAATACTTTTGTTGACTTTGGACCATTTTCAATAACCATATGCGCTAACTCAGATCCTACTCACCAACTTCAAACTAACCTATAGGAAACCTACACCTCCTACCATAAATAGTCTCAAACGATGTCATCCCAATGCTAGAATAATAGCTATTATTATACGCAAACTTATTCAAAGGCAAATGATCATCCCAATTACCCTTGAAATCAATCACACATGCCTTTAACACCATATAAGTAATGTCTCCATATCTTTAGGCAAAACACTACCGCTGCTAAATTAAAATCATGAGTCAAATAATTCTTTTCATGCACCTTTAATTGCCTTAAAGCATAAGAAATTACCTTCCCATTTTGCATCAAAATACAATCAGGACCAACCCATGAAGCATCACAATAAACAACAAAACCATTTGATCCTTCTGCTAATGTAAAAATGCTAGTTGAAGTAAGTCTATTTGTCAAAACATTGAAACTTTTCTTGATAGCTTCCAAAATTAGAAATTTCACCTTTGTTTGAGTCAGTAGTGTCAAAGGTGAAGTTATTAATGAAAATCCTTACACAAACCTTCTATTGTAACCAGCCAAAACAATTCAGCTCCACATACGTGAAGCAGACAAGAGTCTAGGCTAATTTTTAATCACCTTGGTTTTCTTAGGATCAACCGAATTACCTTCACTGGAAACAATATGGCCAAGGAATGCAACAGACCTCAACCAAAAACTCACAGTTGCTTAACTTAGCATACAACTCATGATCCTTAAGGGATTTTAACACGATCCTCAAATACTCAACAAGTTCATCCTCACTCTATTAGTAAATCAAAATATCATCAATAAACACAATCATAAACATGTGAAGATATTGCTTAAAGACCTTGTTCCGCAAATCTATGAACGTCATTCATGCATTAGTCAAACCAAACAACATCACCAAAAAATCATAATGACCATACCTAGTTTGAGAAGTTTCCTTCAAAATGTCACTCTCCTTCACCCTATATTGGTGATAACCCGACCGAAGGTGAATCTTAGAGAAGTAACTCGCTTCTTAGAGTTGATCAAACAAATGATCTATCTTACCTATAGTCAATGCACATTTAGAAGGAACCATCCATTTTTGAACAAGCCACACTGGAGCACCCTATTGAGAAATACTTAGTCTAATAAAACTTTTATCCAACAAGTCTTTCATTTTATCGTTTAACTCCTTATGTTCTGCCGGATCTATACTATAAGGTGGAATTGAGATAGGTTTCATATTTGGTAAAAGGTCAATGTCGAAGTCTATTTCCCTTTTAGGAGGACTACTAGGAATATCATAGGGAAACACTTCTGGAATCACATTTTCAAGAAAAACTGACTCAAGAGTAGGGTTTTTGGAATCCCTATCCCTAACCCAAACAAGATGATAAATGCAACACTTAGAAATCATTCCTAGCCTTTTGGCAAGATAAAAACTGATACTTTAGATCATAGTTTCTCTCTTTCCATGACAAGTTAGGTTCATTCATAACCCTAAAAGTGACCAATCACATCCTATAATATATGGAAGCATAACATGCATGAAGCCATTTCATACCAATAATAACATAAAAATGTAACATTTCAAGATCTACAAGATCAACATGAATAACTTTATTAGAAATGAAAATATGAATACTTCAATTAACTGTTTTAGAAACAATGGAATCACTAACAAGGGTAGAGACATGAAAAAGATTAGAAAGGATTTTGGGACAAACATAAAATCTCATGGACCCCTAAGGAGTAGCCAAGGAGAACGTAACACCCGAATCAAGCAAAGTATACACATAAATATGTAAGACTTTGAACGCACCGGTCAAAATATCTGGAGAACCCTTATGATCATGTCGAGTCTGAAGAGAAAAGAACCTATTTTGATGAGGAGCACCCAAACCAGAACAACTCGGCTAAGATTTCCTACCATATTTACCCTTGCTAGCTTGCAACAAACAATCCTTCACTTTGTGGACACTTTTTCCACAATCAAGGAAATCATTCGTAACAGCTAAGCACTTGCCATTATGTTTCTTACCACACCTTGTGTAAGCAAGAATAAAAGATCCATTTCCACCATTTCCTTGAGACTTAGGGTTAAACACCCTATCTTTGTTGAGATTTTGAGTTGATGCATTATAAGAACCTTGACCAGAAAATCTTTTCCAGAATTTAGAATGACCTTGTCTACAAGACCTAGAATGAGAAAAGTCACCATCACGTGTCCTTTCCCTCATAGAATCTCTTGCCATTTCATTGACGCATGTATCATCAAGTGAGAGATATTCACCTTCTTAATCAACATGGCGGTACAAGACTCCATAACAATCAAGTCAAAAATACCCGACACAAACTTACTCATCCTTTCCCTAGTGTTGACAACCATAGTCGAAGCATACTTAGAAAATTAAGTGAACTTCAAAGCATCACCCTTCACACTCATATTCCCTTGAAGAAGATTAATGAACTGAAGAAACTTTGCCTCCATTATCTCAAGGGGAAAGAAACAATTAAGAAAAGCTCATTTAAATTTCTCCCAATCAACAGGACCACATCAACCCCCTATCACTTTTCCATTATTCAAACCACAGTTGAGTAACACCCTTTAGTTGATAAGCGTCCAATTCTACCATCTCCACCATAGACCCTCCCATAACTCCCACTATATTTTCCACCTCATCAATGAACTCTTGAGGATCCTCATCAACATTGGAACCATGGAACTCTAGAAGAGTCATGCTAGTGAAGTCCCTTATCCTTGTCAACCCTGTACCCACATTTGTGTTCACGGGAGCAACGACTTCTCTATTTTCTTAGCCATTATATCTTCAGTCAACACTTTGAAAGTATCTCAAAATTTGGCGTAAGTCACTAGCTTAGTGTCACGATGTAGAGTACACTCTAGACATAACATGGAGTATAAGACCCCGAGAGGCCCCACACAAGCCACTTAGCATACATTATACAAGATAATATAATTAAAGCATTCAAAATACCTTTTATATCATGAAATGTTTGACAAAAAAATGAAGCTAAAAATTTAACGTAGTCTCAAAGCCATCTAGTATATCAATAGTGATTGAGACGTAACCCATACATCACACACAATATGGAAAATTAAAGTCAATAAGCAATAAAGGGTTCGGTCCTCGAAACATTAGGACTCACCAATCTTCAAATCTACTAATATGATCACTAGCCGTGGAGATGGGGAATGGGAGTGTCGAACCCTACAATAGTGAGACACTGTAGGAAAGAGTATGTGTTAGTACAAAGAATGTACCAAGTATGATAGCAATGCATACAAGATATAAATCGTGCTACAAAGGACATTACATGGTATGGAATGACCAATCTAAAGCATAAGATAAAAGGGTTAGAAAACATAAATCATAATCATGGCAATGCAAGCTAAACATCTTTTAAAAACACTTGCACGATACTTTTCTTTTATGAGTAACCTTATTTCATTGTTTTGGGAGATTCACCTTGAACATACATGTAGACCATGTGAGCTATAAAATGGAATCCGGTGTCTATCCTGCACTCAAAAGAAATGTCCTTACTTTCCAAAGTAAGAACCATAAACTTCTAGCCTACATGGATCCACTAGATAATGTCTATATAAGACAAAACTGTGGTGGAACAAAGTTAGGGGATAATAAGATTGCTACTAGAAACCCAGCCACTACTATGGGAGAGCTTCAATCTCAATTTTCTCTCGGTGCTAAGCATAAATCCCATGAAATCGTTATAAGTCTTAACTTACCTTATGATTAGAATAGTTCCTTAGTCTTGATTCATCTTAGGTAAGGAAACCTTTCAACCTTATAAATCCTTTATGTGAGAAAACCCTTTCACATTCATAATTGAGTAGTGTGCGAGAAACCCATTCACGACAACGACCACAAATTTGATACTTCACTATCAACGCATCCTTAAATCTTTTTCATCAATTTCCTAAAGCACATGAATATCTTCATAAATTCATCCTTAATAGCTGAAAAACCTCCTCATACGATCATGGTCCAGAAATCATGGATCATGCAAGGGTTCATGTAACTTTTCTTGAAAAAAATGCAATTATATCGATTCATGCATAAAAGACTTAAAATAATCAATTAGATCATAATTGAAAAAAACCCATCAGATTAAGTAAAACTCTAACTTCAATTGGATATTCTACCTTGTAAAAATGGAGAATTTAGGAACCCTACATAGACGAATACTATCATACCTTACCAAAAGCTGGCAATTAATGGAGGATTTGGAGACTTGATCTTGAAACCCTAGACTTCTTCTTTCTTAGAGAGAGAAATATATGAGAGGATGAACTTGATCAACTTTTGGGATTTTAGGAGAATGAATTGAATTGGGTGATTTGGGGTTAATAATCATTATATAAGGCTTTTGGGTAGATAGCAAAACGATGTAGTATAGGGTTACAAAGATTAGGGAAAAGAGCAAAGAGCCCTTAAAAATAACTGTCAGACCGTTACCATCCTTTCAGACCTACAATATGTTGGTCCCACTACGGACCATCCTGGTCGACCGTAGGTGGGGTTTAAAGATTTGGATCTAGGTCGTCTAACAATGGGACCCATGTACATTCCGTTGATCAACCTACGATCTCTACATTTTCATCGTAAGTCCATCTTTAAATTTTGAAAATCTCACTTAGTCTAAGATTCTCCGACGAGACCTACCTACGACTCGTACATAAAATGACGGACCATCTTGGTGGACCGTAAAAAGATAGTGGGACTTGAATTTATGGAATCATTGGACTTGACCCCTATGGCTCCACCCACGGCCCGTGAGCCAACACACGGACCATCGGTGGTTCTTTCGGTACTTGCAGCAGTTTGGAGAAACCTACAAATTTTTGTTCTTTTTGGATAAATTTGTCCTCTAATGGGATTCAAGACATCATATGGAGGGCAGGACCCTAAACCTAACAACCCAACATAAATGTAATAAGATAAATGCACATATTCGAGGAGAAAATATCAACTCCAAGAGAAAGCATGTTCAAAACATTATTTCGTAAGATCTACATGTAGCCCATACTCAAATGCACATATATATAAATTAATCTATCAAGTGAACTCATTTTCTCAAAATCAAGTTTTTCATGAACCTGCATAAATGAGGAATCATGGGAATATCTAAGACACATGAAACCAAAAGACTAAACCATGATGGACTGAATACCTGAAGCTAGTGTAGGGATGGAAGGAAAGAGGTGAGGATAGTGGGACTGTTATGACTCGAGAGCACCCCCTAGTCGTAAGACGGTGCACTCGACCTCGAAGGGTCTAATACAAGCCTCATAACATTCTTGAACATAAGAAGATAGGAAAAATAGAGAAGAATTAAAACTTTCCTTACAATCAAAGACATTTTCATTAAAAAGCAAGCGGAAGACTTTCTAAACTTTGTACCCTATGTCTCAAACCATCTAATACTTTGAATACGACATTGAGACTTAGCCCATACAAAATCTTTAATAAAACAAAAACACATACACGGAATACAATGGATTTTGCCCTCGAAACTATGAGGACTCACAAAGTGTTCATCTTCAAGCACCATAGAAACCTATCGTTCAAGCATAGAACACAAATATCTCCAAACCCTACACTTTGGAAAAAAGGAAGAAGAAATATGGGTTAACCCATTAGATGCACTAAGTATGGAAGCCATGCAAAAACATGCTTAAAAAGGACATCTTTGCTTCAAAGTCATGATATATGGCATTTTAGTAAAAGTTCATGAACATTGATAAAAAACGCATAATATAAGTCACAACCAACATGCAAGTCACATTTTCTCATTTAGACACAATCAACATACAAGTCATCTAACAACATTAGAACATGATCAACCATATAACCCATTACCTTTACTTTAAAAGCCTTCACCTCAAGTAACCCTCATGCTATACCTTGTGCAATGTATGGATAGTGTCCCATATCACCATCCACACTAAGGTACAACATTAAGATCACCAAAAGTGAAATTACCATTCCTTCTTCCCACCTTTACACAATAAAGAATATAATAAACATAAACATCACATAAATCACATTATCATATTAAGACCAACATCTTAGACAACTCTAAGTCATACTTGTGCAATGTACCGGTAGAATCCCATACTACTACTCATACTAGGTACTCCTTTGAAGTCACCCTAGACAAGGCCCATTCATACACAACAAGTCATAACAGGGAAGTAACTCATTATACAACCCACGTATAGCCTGCATCTTTACATTTAAACATATCAGAGTCAACATTCTTCATTAGCTTCATTACATTAAGAGCACCATTATTCATTAAACATTAGATCAATATTCTCATAAATATCATTATAAGATCCCATTCATTTCATTAAAATTATAAGGAACACACCATGACCTCCCCCAAGTGCATACTTGTGCATTGCATAAATGGTGTCCCATACCACCACCCACACTAAGTAGTACATCCTCAAGAAAACCATAGTTCATTAACATTATTGTTGGGGTAAGCCTTAACCGACATAGACCATGTGAGCTTGACATGGAATCCCGGTGACACCCTCACCGGATAAAGGGATTCCTACTTGCCTAAGGTAGGACCATCATTTGTTTAGCCTTAAGTGGATCCACTAGCTAGACCTATGTGGGCACATAGTTTAAGGGATAGAGAGATTGCTACTAGATACCCTGCCTCAACTCATGGATGAGCATCAATCTCAAGAGAATGCTACTAAGTAACCCGCCTCAACTCCCGGATGAGCACCCATCTCAAGACATATCCACTCGGTGCTTAGCATATTCCCCATGGAGTACTTACATACATTACATTAGTTCATTATGGGAGAAGAGATTACTACTAGATACCCCGCCTCAACTCCCGGATGAGAATCCATCCCAAACCCACCATTCACTAAAATAGGATATATGGATTGTTACTAGATACTCCATCTCAACTCTCGGATGAGTATCCATCCTAGCCCAACATTCATTCATTGGAAAGCTCATAGATTCAAAGATGAGCATAGCATTTCACCTAAGAACCCCCTTATTGTGAGGAAGTACTTTCACAAGAAGTCATTAACATTCATTAAAGTACAATTAAGAATAGCCTTTCAATAGACTCAACATTCATTAACATTATCATTAAACTTCATTCAATCATTCAGCAATACAAGAAAAGGATGCCTTAGACTAGCAATTCAAGATATTCAACAATACATTATAGAACCCTTCACATTTCCTTCATCAACATTCATGAGTGTTAATAAAGAGATAACATTTAATTCTAACACAATTAGCTTCTAAACAAGATCAGAATTAATTCATTGAGATCACACACATGCTTCACCTCAAATTCATATATACAACATCATTATAATACTTCAATTCCTCACACTATGCCTTCAAGGCCATGATCACAATGTACATAGTAAGTAAACACCTCCACCTTCCCAGTGGATCAACAATTCAAGACAATTCTACTTTAACATGAAATTAGTTCAAAACTTGCCCTTTCAAGGGGATGATCACAAATCCTCAATTCACCAACAATTCACCATAATTAGGCATATATGATGATGCAATTCAATAATCTAATTTAATCTACACATAAGTCCATCAACAATCATTCATAATCAACAAACCCATTTCATAAGTCACAATTTAGAAATTGAGAGAAATCATGGGTTCATAGAGTATTTTCATCATAAATCATCAATTAAACATCAATAAAATCATAATTTGTCATTAGAAACCATTTGAATACGTTTGATTAAAGAACTCATGAGATTGAGTAAAAACCTATATTTTCATGATTTGAAATCACATTTGAATTGTCTCCTTGAATGGAAAATTAGACAAGGATCAAGACCACCATACCTTGCTATTGATTCCTCACGAAAATTGAAGAAGAAACACCTTGAAATCCCCAACCTTAGCTTGATCTTGACGTTGATCTCCAATGGAGTTTCTAGATAAAAGACTTAATGGGAGGGAAGGGATTTGATTTGGGGTGTTGAAATAATGTAATCTAACATAGAATTTTAATGTTTTAATACTCTTAAAATATGTTAATAAACACAAAATAACCGTCCAAACACTTAACTAAGCAAAGAGTGAATTTACCACTTCACCCTTCACTTGACCGTGCTTTCTTGACAGATTGCAGACATGGTTCACGAGACCCCATCCACAATCTGTGGATGTGGTAACAGACCGTACTGTCCCTCCGTCAATTGGTGTTGTCTCTTGGTTAGGGGCCCCTTGACCTACGGAGGCCATCCATGGGGCGTGGATGGACCTACGGACCGGGGACCCCTTCCGTAGGTCACCCTATTTTGGGCAGCTTTCATGGTTCATTGGGGTCTTTGGGTTAGACTTAGGGTCTTCCTCAAGGACTCCTAGGGTGGTCCATGTGGAGTTGCACCTTGACGTTTGACCCCTAAACCCCTCACCCATGACTCAGGACAACAGCAAACCCCATCAAACATCACACCAAACTCAAACGCATACACGTTGGGCTCTAGTTTCACTAGTTCATTTTTAGGGTCGTTACATTATCCCCCACTAGGAACATTCGTCCTCGAATGACAATTTAAACACATTAAGGGGTAATGGCCAAGACTAGTAGCCCACAATCATGCATGCAACATCAATATAAATGCATAAACATAGGAGGAAATATCAACTCCACATCAAAAGGCTCAATGCAAACAAGAAGGTAGGAACTACATCTACAAACATATTTTGCACCAAAACTTCAACATTTATCATTTCATTGGAGGGAATACCTTCTCCAAATTATGTCACGCTCATTGCAACATCATTACACACATTTGAGCAATTTTACCATAAAAGCACATTATGCATCTTTTCAATAAAGCACATTTAGGCATGTTGAACATTTATCCTCATGAAGCATATAGACAACTCAAACTAAATGCACATCAACATAAGTAACAATAAATCATGAAAAGTCATTTTTTCAACTAAACAAGAATTCAACTAGAACATGCATAACATAAGAAGAACATGGAAACTCAATGTCACACATGAGTCCAAAACAAGAAACATGCCAAAAAGGTACTCTTTGCCTTAGGCTTGAGTAGGCATATAAAGAAAGAGGTAAGGATATTGGAACCCTCAACGACTTTACTACTCAACATACCATCCCCCACTTAGGAGTAAACCCAACTAAGGTCAACATGAACACCACAAGGGAACCTTAATCAAGACATCCACAACTTACAAGAAACCATCAACATACCGATACTTTTCAACTAGGAAGGTTCTCATTAAGCAACTCTTGATCACATCACTCAGGGTCTCATATGAGTCTACCACACCAGGTCTAAGCTCCTCACACTCACTACACCTCTTAAGGTGAGAACATCAATCAAGCCTAACTCATGAACATCAAGGACGCTCAAAGACCCTACCATCTAGGCACATTATCCCCCACTTGGGAGAAAGCTTACATTAGCTCTTTTAAACTTCACCTCTACCAATACTAAGGTCGGAACAAAACATCACCAAACCTTCATACTCATCACCCAAGGTGAATTACACTTCTACCCCTCTTAGAGGAGTATACTCTCTCAACACTTCAAGGCATCACTTAAACACCAGAATTCATCAACTCTTTCCACATACCTCAAAACTCATCATAACCTTCTACCAACAAGACAATAACCATAAAGCAACTCATTCATACTAGAGTCAACATCACAATCTTCCATCTCACATCTATCAAGTTACATAGCCCTAGTTGGCATCACAACCAACCTTTCCTCTCCCTCAACCCTTGTAACATACTCCTTCCAAGTGGTCATACTCTAAAGACCATTACATAAGGAACATGAGAGAGACATTATAGAGCTAAGAACTATAGCACGACTTGAAGACTGAAGAACTGAAACTTTCTTAGCACCCAATAGCCTCCTATTCATAATGTGGTGCACTTCACATTATGAACAAGACTCTACTAAATGTGGTTCGAGACATCCTAAGACCATTCCAAAATTTTGTGATCTGATATCATGTTTGTCATGACCCAAGAGCACCCTCTAGTCGTAACATGGTGTACTCGACCCCGAAGAGGTCTAATACAAGACTCATAGCATTCTTGAACATAAGAACATAAGAAAAATAGAGAAGAATTAAAACATTCCTTACAATCGAAGCATTTTCATTAAAAAGCAAGCAGAAGACTTTCTAGACTTTGTACACTATGTCTCAAACCATCTAATACTTTGAATACAACATTGGGACTTAGCCCATACAAAAGGTTTAACAAAACTAAAAGACATAAAAGGAACAAAATGTATTTTGTCCTCAAAACTATGAGGACTCACCAAGTCTTCATCTTCAAGCACCTTAGAAACCTATCCTTCAAGCATAGAACACCAATATCTCCGAACCCTACACTTTGGTAAAAAGGGAGAAGAAATATGGGTTAGCACATTAGATGTACTAAGTATGGAAGCCATGCAAAAACATGCTTAAAAAGGACATCTTTGTTTGAAAGTCATGATATATGCCATTTTAGTAAAAGTTCATGAACATTGATTAAAAGAGGCATAATATAAGTCACAACCAACATACAAGTCACATTTTCTCATTTAGACATAATCAACATACAAGTCATCTAACCACATTAGAACATGATCAACCATATAATCCATTACCTTTACTTTAAGCCTTCACCTCAAGTAACCCTCATATTATACGTTGTGCAATGTATGGATAGAGTCTCATACCACCATCCACACCAAGGTACCACATTAAGATCACCAAAAGTGAACTTACCATTCCTCCTTCCACCTTTACACAATAAAGCATATAAGAAACATAAACATTACATAAATCACATTATCACGTTAAGACCAACATATAAGACAACTCTAACTCATACTTGTGCAACGTGGAAGTAGCACCCCATACTACTACTCACACTAAGTACTCCTTTGAAGTCACCCTAGACAAGGCCCATTCATACACAACAAGTCATAACAAGGAAGTAACTCATGATACAAATCAAGTATAGTATGCATCTTTATATTTAAACATATAAGAGTCAACATTCTTCATTAGCTTTAGTAAATTAAGAGAACCTTCATTTATTAAAAATTAGATCACCATTCTCATAAATATCATTATAAGATCCCATTCATTTCATTAAAATTATAAGGAACACACCATGACCTCCCTCAAATGCCTACTTGTTCAATGCATAGATGGAATCCAATACCACTACCCACACTAAGTAGTACATCCTTAAGCAGACATAGTTCATTTAACATTATTGTTGGGGTATGCCTTAACCGACATAGACCATGTGAGCTTGACATGGAATCTCGGTGTCACCCTCACCGGCTAAAGGGATACCTACTTGCCTAAGGTAGGACCATCGTTTGTTTAGCCTTAAGTGGATCCACTAGCTAGACCTATGTGGGCACATAGTTTAAGGGATAGGGAGATTGCTACTAGATACCCCGCCTCAATTTACAGATGAGGATCCATCTCAAGAGATTGCTACTAAGTACTACGCCTCAACTCCCGTATGAGCACCCAACTAAAGCCATATCCACTCGATACTTAGCATATTCCCCAAGGAGTACATTTCATTCATTACATTAGTTCATTATGGGATAAGAGATTGCTACTAGATACCCCACCTCAATTCCCGAATGAGCATCTATCCTAAACCCAATATTCACTAAAATGGGATATATGGATTATTACTAAATACTCCAGCTCAACTCCCGAATGAGTATCCATCCTATCTCAACATTCATTAATTGGAAAGCTCATAGATTCAAAGATTAGAATAACCTTTCACCTAAGAACCCCCTTATTGTGAGGAAGTACTTTCACAACAAGTCATTAACATTCATTAAAGTACAATTGAGAATAGCCTTTCAATAGACTCAACATTCATTAACATTATCATTAAACTTCATTCATTCATTCATCAATACAAGAAAAGGATGCCTTAGACTACCAATTCAAGATATTCAACATTACATTATAGAACCCTTGACATTTCCATCATTTGTATTGATGAGTGTTAATAGAGAGATAACATTCAATCCTAACACGATTATCTTCTAAACACGATCATAATTCATTCATTGAGATCACACACATGCTTCACCTCACATTCATATATACAACATCATGATAATACTTCAATTCCTCACACTATGCCTTCAAGGCCATGATCACAATGTACATAGTAAGTAAGCACCTCCACATTTCAAGTAGATCAACAATGCAAGACAATTCTACTTTAACATGAAATTAGGTCAAACTTTCAATTTCAAGGCTATGATCACAAATCCACAATTCACCATAATTAGGCATAGATGATGATGGGATATATGGATTATTACTAGCTACTCCGCCTCAACTCCCAGATGAGCATCCATCCTAAACCCAACATTCACTAAAATGGGATATATGTATTATTACTAGATACTCCGCCTCAACTCCCGGATGAATATCCATCTTATCTGAACATTCATTAATTGGAAAGCTCATAGATTCAAAGATGAGAATAACCTTTCACCTAAGAACCCCCTTATTGTGAGGAAGTACTTTCACAAAAAGTCATTAACATTCATTAAAGTACAATTAAGAATAGCCTTTCAGTAGACTCAACATTCATTACATTATCATTAAACTTCATTCATTCATTCAGCAATACAGGAAAAATGATGCCTTAGACTACCAATTCAAGATATTCAACATTACATTATAGAACCCTTCACATTTCCTTCATCAACATTCATGAGTGTTAATAAAGAGATAACATTTAATTCTAACACAATTAGCTTCTAAACAAGATCAGAATTAATTCATTGAGATCACACACATGCTTCACCTCAAATTCATATATACAACATCATGATAATACTTCAATTCCTCACACTATGCCTTTAAGGCCATGATCACAATGTACATAGTAAGTAAATACCTCCACTTTCCCAGTGGATCAATAATTCAAGACAATTCTACTTTAACATGAAATGAGGTCAAAACTTGCCCTTTCAAGGCGATGATCACAAATCCGCAATTCACCAACAATTCACCATAATTAGGCATATATGATGATGCAATTCAATAATCTAAGTTAATCTACGCATAATTCCATCAACAATCATTCATAATCAACAAACCCACTTCATAAGTCACAATTTAGAAATTGAGAGAAATCATGGGTTCATAGAGTATTTTCATCATAAATCATCAATTAAACATCAATAAAATCATAATTTTTCATTAGAAACCATTTGAATACGTTTGATTAAAGAACCCATGAGAATGAGTAAAAACCTAGATTTTCATAATTTGAAATCACATTTGAATTGGCTTCTTGAATGGAAAATTAGACAAGGATCAAGACCACCATACCTTGCTATTGATTTCTCACGAAAATTGAAGAAGAAACACCTTGAAATCCCCAACCCTAGCTTGATCTTGACGTTGATCTCCAATGGAGTTTTTAGAGAGAAGACTTTATGGGAGGGAAGGGTTTTGATTTGGGGTTTTGAAATAATGAAATCAAATATAACATTTTAATGTTTTAATATTCTTAAAATATGTGAATAAACACAAAATAACCATCCAAACACTTAACTAAGCAAAGAGTGAATTTACCACTTCACCCTTCACTTGGCCGTGCCTCTTGACAGATTGCAGACATGGTTCACGAGACCCCCATCCACGGTCTGTGGATGGGGTGACAGACCGTACTGTCCCTTCGTCAATTGGGGTTGTGGCTTGGTTAGGAGCCCCTTGACCTACGGAGGACATCCACGGGGTGTGGATGGACCTACGGAGCGTGGACCCCTTCTGTAGGTCACCCTATTTTGGGCAGCTTTCATGGTTCATTGGGGTCTTTGGGAGTCTAGACATTGTCTCATTTAGCCATCTAACACAATCAAAGTCTCAAATAGGGACACAACCCTTAAAATAGTTCTTAAATGAAATACTAAGTAAAGATACTCGTCCTCGAATCTTGAGGACTCACCAACTAGTAAGGAGAATGACCTATTCCAAGCTTGACCCAATAGAAAATTGCCTTAAGAACCGAAACCTACACTGGTAGAAAAATGTAGGAAATATGGGTTAGTACAAAAATTCACTAATGTGATAACCATGCATAAAAAACCTTTAAATCATGCAAAAAGGGACATTTTAGTTGAAACCATGCTATATGCAAATTTGAACATCATCTTTGAAATATTTGGAGAACGTACTCACAAAACAACTCACATATAGTTCATCATAGCATAAAGGATAACAACATAAACATAATCATAGTCTCGAATCATAGACATATTGCAAACATCAACCATCATAAGACGTAATGTAAATACATAGTCAAATACCAAGATCATCTTATCATAATAGAACCATCACAAAAGTGACCCTAAGTTATAATTGTGCCATGCATGAATGGCATCCCATAATACCACTCATACACCATGCTCAAGCTCATCATACCTTGGTCTCCTCCATAGTCAATACTCATAGACAAGGAAACATTCATGTTTAATAACTCATATTAAAGATAGCCACTCATAGAAAAAATCCATATAAAGTATGCATAAATTCATAATTCATCATAAGTAAGACAAACACACCATGGCCACTCCCAAAGCCTACTTGTGCCATGTATGAATGAAGTCCCATACCCCCACTCATACTAAGTAGAACCTCTTGAGGAGACATAGTACATAACTCATGTTCGTGTTCATAATTCATGTTCTTGTTAATTAGAGGGAATATAGCCTTAACCGACATAGACCGTGTGAGCTACATGGAATCCGGTGTCGTGTAACCCCACACCGAAAGAAAGTGCCTACTTGCCTAAGGTAGAACTAAAATGTATTAAATTTTAGGTGGATCCACAAGTGAAACACCTATGTGGGCACATAGTTATGGGATAGGGAGACTGCTTCTAGAAACTCGACCTGTTGTAATGACGGAGGAGCTTCCATCTCATGAGACTGTATTAGAAACCCTGCCTATTGTTTTAGTAGGAGGACTTCTACCACATTTTCCATATTCGCTCGGTGCTAAGCATTATTTCCCAAAATTACTTGTTTAAGTCATTGAATTGAATTTACATGAATGAAGGAGTATCTTACCCATTATCCAACACAACTCATAATAATAATAGTTCATAGATTCAACAGCTGAAAACTAACTTTCAACCTTAGAATCATTAGTAATATGTGAGGAAAACTTTCACATTAGAATCATGTGTTTGCATGAGAATAGACTTTCAATCAACACAAGAAGATCATCATGGTCATGAACATATCATGCATAAAGGTGCATATGAGAACTATACTTTCAATTAACACCATAGATACATCATAATCATGTTCATGCATGGAGTGTGTGTGTGTGATTGTCCTTTCAATGACACAACAACAACATTATTATCATAGACACTTAACTCTCAAAGTGTTCATAAAGAATGTACATAATATCACAATCATGCATAATTCTCATACCTTGCATTCAAGGATCATAGATCACATCAAATAGACACATCTAGCATTCATTATATTAGACATGGATATTATCGTAATTCAAATAGTTCATTCATTGCGTGCATAAGAAAATGTACGCAAAACCATTTACCCAAAGGACACCTAGACATATGTCCATAGAACCACAAACATCTACATACGTAGATAGTTTGCAAAACCAAAATGAGAAAAAGACATATAACTATATCACACGAACCTATATTGAAAATATCCACAAAATCCAAACCTATTTAAATCGCAACCCCAGGTCAACTACAAAAGAACCAAACCGGGATTATTTGACACAAAAGTTACAAGGATATAACAGGTTAATTGCACAACCAAAAACTAACGCTAATTTAGTAAGAACATGTTACAACTACGGATTGTTAAATACCGTATACACATACGACGGAGAAGAAGTTAGTGGAATACCAGAACTACACAAAGCATTCGTCACATACAAAAGAGTTAC